>JAKSZP010015950.1:0-149045 GCA_022478985.1 Massospora cicadina | reverse complement strand
ATCATTAGTGACTGGGGACCCCAGTTCACCTCTGTCTCTTGGAAAGAATTGTGTAAAACTCTTCAGATCTGCCCCTGACGTTCAACTGCTTATCACTTCCAATCAGATGGGCAGAATGAGCGAGTGAACCAGTGCTTGGAACAATTTCTGCGTTGTTACACTACCGCAGACCATTCAGATTGGGTTCCTCACCTTCATATGGCCCAGTTTAGCTACAACAACACTTTGCATTCATCAATCGGTTGTTCACCTTTTTTTGCTAACCACGGCTTTAACCCTGCTTTTAACATGGAGCCCATCTGTGGTTCCAAAGTGGAAGCGGTGTTGGACTTTGCTAAGACTCTCAAGAAGGTCTATCAAGGGGTGTCCACAAGTTTGGAGGTGGCTATGCTGGTTTATAAGGAGAATGCTGATGGAAAGCGCCAAGTGGGTCCAGCATACAAGGAAGGGAATCTCGTGATGCTTGATTCTCGCAACATCCCTATCAAGCAGCCATGCAAAAAGCTGGGTCCAAAGAGGATTGGTCCTTACCATGTAGTTATAAAGGTGGGACATGCCTCGTACCAGTTGGATCTTCCCTCCGCGTTTTGGATCTTCTCCAACTTTCATGAAAGCAAGTTGACATTGTTTGTGGGCCCTCCTCCAGTGACTCCCAAGGCTTATCTTGTGGATGGGGCACCGGAATGGGAAGTGGAGGAAATAGTAGCCTCCCGCCAGGTTAAGCGACGCCTTGAGTACCTGGTATCCTGGAAAGTGTTTGACGCGGCAGAGAACAGTTGGGTTCCAGCACGGGATTGTGTACATGCCCAAGACCTGATTGAATCTTTCCATAATCGTTTTCCTGAGGCTTCAGGATCTCATCCTAAGCCAGCTGTTGCTGCTATGAAGTTGCCACCAGCACATAAGAACTTCTCCTTAGTGAACACCCCTGGAGGGGGGGTGGAGCCCAAGAAGGAGGAGAGGGTAATGTCATGGTTGGATGACTTTATAGTAGGAACAGATGCTAAAGACAAGGCTGGGCGACAGGAGGCCCAGAAGGTGAAGCTTCAGGCTCTTCCTGACCTGAAACACACCTTAGATCAACGCTGGGTGCAAGCCAAACATGCCCAGGTTGATACTAATGGGGCGCAAAACGCCCAGCCTCTGATCGCGGCCCAGGCACTAAAACGAACAATTTAAGTTATAAACAAAGATGGTTCAATTCGCTTGGTTGGAGAGCAAGGGTTTGAGTCCTGCTCTAGCTATGAAATTTTAAGCTCAGGTAAAATATGGCTTCAATCAATTACTCGAGTGAAAACACTTGGTGTATTTTACTAAAATGGATGGAAGCATCTGTTTATTGGAGCGTCAAGGCTTGGGCGCATTTCCGCAGAACCCAAATTTCCCTGGCACACTTTAAATATGTTTTTGCGACCAACATTCCTTGTTGGTCGACTTTTCTTAAATAAAATACCCGTTTTTTACATTTACTTATGGTTCCTTGGGCTAACTTAGTGATGGACCTCTTTGGGAAGGTCTCCAACTATGTGGGCCACTACCTTCTATTTCAATTTACCAAAATCCCAGGTGCTCCCTTGGGCCGCCCAGGTCCCCTCCAGATCAAGGCACCTAAGCTCCCTGACGCCAAGTTACCCTTGATTATGGACTCTCCTCTGGGGTCCACTCAAGCGGTTATGTTCCTAACTTACCTGGTCTTATATGTTGCGTTCTACACCCTTGCCTGGGGTACCTTTGGCACAGACACCGTTTGAGGTGTCTTACCCTTTTTCTTAACGGCTATTTAACTAGCAATATGGGTTTGCATCCCACATCACCTTGCTGGTAATGAGAGAGTTACAGACACTCTCTTGACAGTAGTGAGCACCAAATTTTGCGATTGGTGCTTAGGCATTAAAGCACAACTGCACACGTTGTAACTTTTATATAGCAAAATTAGCAAACTGTTTGAAGACAGGGAACCTACAGTTTAATAATAAAGATTTTATTGTTAAAGCTCTTTATGTAAGTAAAAATCATCTAGGTGAAAGGAAAAATCCCCTTAATAACGTATTCACATCATGTAAACTTCTCATTAGAGTACCAAGCCGTACATAGTTATATTGAAAAATGGTAGACATCATTGGTTTGGACTTTAGGGGATAAACCCTTGACAATCATTTTATGCTGGAAGGGCAAAGGAGAAAATTGTAAAAGGAATAAAAATAAAAAGTAATAGAAAGAATTTGATTTACAATGCCATGACGCTTCATAGATTGGTAGGGAAAGATTCAGAGGAGATTGCTGGTGGTGTGGTAGTAATTTGACCCTCAATAAAACTATGCAGCTACATATATAAGAATGGGCGCATGGGTAAGTTAATCCTCTGAGACATAATTCTTTGATTTACCAGCGATTTACAGAAAAGTCCACCATAATTGAATTTGACAAATTTAATATTGGTGACAAGGCCTGAGTGGTTAATCCTTGGTCTATAATAAATAAAATGAGAATATAAGGGCTGATTAACCTAAACTGCAACATGGGGTCAAATCCCAGCAACTGATACTAACGCCCAGCTGAGACATTATGCAGACTTCATTATGATGGAGTCAGCGCCCATTGCCCTTAAGAATTACCTAGAAAAATCTGCATAGTGGCAGCTGGCTGGGCTCCTTGAAAGATTTTCACCTAGTCCTGAACTTTAGCTACCAGTTCAAACGCTCAAAATAATTATGTGGAATCCTACCCATTGATGAAGTAATCACTAACAATCGCTCAGATTTTTGTGGATCTGCCCACACTGGATTATATGAAGGTAGTTTAGTGTGAGGTTTAATAAAGCCATGACCATAGGTGTTGGGAACTCCCTCAACACTGATTGATCTACATGCTTCACAACTAACTTATTGGGCCAAAACCCTAACAAAGTTACAGTTGTATCAGGTTTACAAATCTAAAGGGTCTGAAAACAAAATAAATTCAGTGGAAAAAATAAAAATCTTGGCAGTTAAATCTTAATACACCTCCTCAACTCTGGCATCAACTGCTGATGCAACTCAAACCATGCCAACAAGTACATAACAGTCCAAAAGGACCTTCTCATGCGTAGTGATGTATCTTCTTATGACATTAAGCAATGAGAGACATTTATAATTTCCATACTCCATGGCTATCCGGTGGATTATGAAGGCGATTACTCCCACCACCATCAATGCCCTTTGGTGTGAGCACAAGTTCTCCGCCAGTGCCACCAAACGATGGCTTGAGTCTCAGATATTGCTTTAAATGGACACCTTTTTCAAATTGTCTTGAATTTACATTGAAGACGGTCTAGAATGGATGAAAATCTTAATCAACCACCACACAGTGGAAGCTATCATTTGCTAGGATGTAAATCCAACAAATGATAAGGCATGGCTAGAAGCTTGGATTGGCCTATATAATGCCATGGAGTATAATAAAGCCATCATTCCCTCTAATTTCGCTCCATCAGTCAAAATCTCAGGGCTCTCACAACAGATCTCACCACCTATGTAAGGCAACTCCTGAATGCTTCCACCACTCACAAATAGGCACACCACGCCATTCCAGTTGAAGCAGCACTGGAATGGTACAAAACTACATTATCCCCTGAGGAGGCAATGCCATGTACTATGGCTGGTTTCAAGGCGTCTGAAGCCTTACACTGGTCATATATGTGAATTCGCTGGCAACCATGTCCAATTTTCTAAAGGCCAGTTAGACCAAAGAATTGCAGTTGAGTGAGCCATTTTGAAATTGGTCACCAGAAGATGCTATAAAGTGGAATGCTAACGGCTTTATCCCACTTGAAATAAATTATTAGATCTGCATCAGAGCCAATATCAAAACTCATATGCAACTGGGCGAATGTTAGTGTTGCCAAGCCCATCCACAAAACCCTTGCGGCCACATTTTCACTCTTGCCAAATGGATGGTCTGGAGGGACCACGCAACCCTAGCCAAAACAGTGGATTGTGGTGTAATGGGCTTTACCCAAAAACCGCATGGCCTTGGTTTATACATGAGATTTCATCTCCAAGCTGCGACAGTGATGCGTGGGTTTAGGACCCCTAAACTTGTCCAGGAATGGCTGCAGACTGGTATCTGGGTCAAAACTATTTGTGACTTGAAAAAGTTGTTTCAAGAATCCTCCCTCACAGCCTCATTTGCCGCTGAGGGCTTCTCACCATTGGAGGCGTTTCAATGGTGTGAAGCTGATGTTCCCACTGAAAAGGCATACATATATATCAACAGATGGTGGAATAGTGTTACCATTGAGGACTGGTTCCAGCAATATTTCATCACACTAAAGGTAATTTAGCAATAACTTTACTTGGTGTGCAGCCCCAAAGCTTCATTACACTGGTACCAACTGGGCTTCTCACCTGATGATGTCCACAGCTAGCATAAATTAGAAATCAGCGTGGCGAAGGTCCATAATATAAGTTGATGAGGAATGAACTTTCACCAGGTGGGGCTTTCCTGAGCTGTTATTTTAGCTTAGATGAGCCAATAAGCTGGAGCATGAAAATAAAGACTCTGGCTGATGCCCCAAAGCCGACGCCCATTAATAAATCATATAATACTGCAGCAGCTCAATCCTATGAGTCATCATGGAATGGCACCTGCAGCCATATTGATTTTATCTGTCAGTTAATTAGTGGCGGGTTTATGGACTGCCAAGCCCCAAAGTTATACCTGAAGGATTCTCTTTAGATCCATCTTTATCTGATCGAAGAGGAGGAATGGTCCAATTTAAATTGTAACGAGCTTTCCAGGAGCTCAACAAGGTCCTGTGTGGCGGTGATTACAATTATCACTGGGTACCAGAGCGAGAGTATATCAACAAATTGATCCCTTGGAAAACTTGACCACCAAATACCCCTTGAAGTCAGCATCAAGTATAAGGACATCTATCTTCAAATGGAGCTGCCCCATTGCGCTAACTAAACTGCTAGGTGGGTTAATTTCCAGAACCTGCCAACAGACCATGAATGTGAACGGGTCCACAAAGCAATATGAATTGGCCTCTCTATGGTATGGTCTGAGAATTCAGGAAAACTGGCGGGGATTATATTGCCAAATGCATACACCCCTATACAGTGAAGGCGCTATAAAAGCCAGCCTCATGGATGAAGACAAACAAGAGAGCCCTTTCCCGCTTCATCCATATACCTGGATTTAGCCACATTGTTTACATTGAACATGAGAAATCCAAGCAGGTCTTCCAGTTCTGTTAACAGACACGGCACATGATGGCTCAGTGCCATCATAAGAAAAGGATTATGGCCCAAGAATTCAACTACAGATCAATAAGTAGAATTACAATAGTTGTACTGAAACCCTTCCTCTGACCAAAAAAGGAGTGGATCCCACAGAACTTCATGAAGGTAGCGGACATGAAGAGGCAACAGCAGGAGTTGGACGCCGCCATATGGAGGTGAGGTATCAGGGGGTGTCTAAGCATCCTGAAGCTGATGATGAGCCATTCATTAATCCTCACCTTTAAGCTTACAAGATGGATGGGGGATGAGCCCTGATCCAGCTGCACCCTGACTAACCCAAGTTGAGTGGGTGGAACAAGAAGAAAAGTGCTTGCAAAAGTTTTTCCCCAAAATCCACCCAATAAGGGATGATCATCTACCGCTCTGAACAATTAAGCAATCAAAGCTGATAAGTGGAATACCACAATTTGCCAGCTGGGAAACCATCTGTGAAAAAGCCCAATGATGGAAATCAGCCAACTACAAAGCTGACAATCAGCCTAATCATAAATCTGGCAAGCAGCCAGGGTCAAATGAGAAAAGCTCAGCAAAAAGTAATTGATCTACTTGAAATAATAATCATCATTCTGAAAATCATATGGTGAGTGACACTGAGTCTACCAATAATTCTGATGCTTTAAGTGCATCTTAAGCTGGTTCTCAAACCATTACCTTTATTAATTGACAATGAAATGAGGATAGCAAAGGAGTATCCAGTGCAAAAGCTGCCTAGTAATAAAATGCACATTCCCACTAATTTCCCTTGCCAATCACCAACAACTCTGCGCCTACCCTTGGCGGCCTCTACCACCAAAAAGCCCAACTCCATTTTTGATTCTATTTACAACCTGGATTCACATCATACTCATGGGTTGGGCAACCAGAAATAATTATTGTAACAATGAATTCTAGGGATATGGATAGCATCTAGACTTGGGGAAAAATACATCATTTAAAAAATATAATATAGCTTAATTTATATTTCAGAAACACAAGCATACTTCCAGAAAAAACTGGCGCCAAACTTAATCTGAGATGCAACGTGCCACCTGTGGTCCCTTCAATTTGGGTGACAAGCCATATGGACAGATCGTGTAGCCATTTTTTTCTTTGAACAAGAAAATTGACCTCTGATTTGTGGATGATAATTACGCCAGAAGGATCTTAGCTGCAAGGCTACCAATAGTGAAAATGGTATGAGCCTCAGAGTAGTTGCCGTGTATGTCATGCTGAAGCCCCACTAAAAAATTGAAGATTACTGTCAGAGGTGCCAACTGATGAAGCTATGATCATAGCAGGAGACCTTAACTGTTAGATAAATGCAAGCAAGGATATGTTCCTGATGAGCGAGCACCCAAACCATAAGTTTGAGGATATGCTGGAATACATGGTCTCATTAGATATGCCTCACAATAGATGAGGTGGATGATAATCCTGAAAATCTTATATGGTAAACTTACAACTCCAATGAAGCACTGCAGATCAGCTCCCATATGGATTATGTGCTAGTGTCATCTGACTTAAAGCTGCTGACCTTAAATAGCAATTCAACCTCAACTCCTAGAGTGACCAAATAGTTTTCCAAGTCTCAATTAAACTAAGCAAGCCCTCAAAGTGCCGCAAGTGACAAATATCACTTTCAACGCAGAGGGACGGTGAATGACATTGTACCATCAAAAACGATTTGATCATCTAGTCAATTACCTGGATGGAAACCTGGGATTATCCCCTCAAATACTGGATCCAGGTCAAAAAAAGCTAAATGTGATAGCACGAATTATGAGAAAGTTAAAACCTACAAGGGAACTGCTGCTGTGAAACAGCTGAAGGATTCATTGGATACCATGAAGCTCTTACAGTGAGACGGCAAAGAATGGTGAGGCAAGTAATTTGCAATGCACAAATGCTACCAAGCTTTAATTAACAAGAAGGATTCTTAGAAATGCCTGAATTACACCTACTTACAAAGCCTCATGGGGATGAGACCAAAGAGAGCATGGCAAGCCTCAAGGAAATCTAAACGCAGCCCAAGGTATAGCAGGTTGAAACCCCATCAGATGAAGTGACCTTTGAACCTGCAATAATCAAGCAAAGATTGAACAACTCTATGGCAAACTTTTCTGAGGCTACTCTCTTTCCGCTCAGCATAACTTTCCAAGCAAAATTACACAAATTAATAAAGCAAATTGTAATTTCCCGTTGTAGTTTCGCTCTGATGTCCTCATATTCTCCGCCAGCTGCTCCAGTGTGGGGCAGTGGAAAAACTCCCCCCACCATTTTTCATCTGGCAGGAAAACGCGCTCGGACTGGTTCACCCAGTCATTCCAAACCCATGGGATGATTCGTTCCTCCCAAGGATCTTGACGCCCACCTTGCTTGTACCCAAGCGGCACCTCACTGCCCCCTGGTGCTCCCCTGGAGCAACATGCGCTATGGCCTAAGGGTCAAATATGGGAAACTATTCCCATACCATGACCAAGCCAATATTGAAATGGCACAGGCAGTGATGACACCCACCAGCTTCATTGATTTCTGCCCCTATAAGGGGTATTTCAACCTCAGCTTCACCTGTGAAGCTGACGCTGCCACTGCGGCAAAGATGCCCCTGGTCTTCCAGGATATGCCTCTCCCAACATTATGGACCCAGCTCCCAGCGGACACCACTTTGGTGGTCCAGTTTTCTGGTTTGCCCACCCACCACCCCCCTAAAGTACTCCACCAGGAGCTGATGGATGGTTTGGAAGCCTATGGCTCCAACCCCATATTACAATTTGTGGTCCCAAATGGGGCCATATGACTCGCTGGGCCTTGGGCATATGCCACAATCAGCCCTGAATTTAGTAAAATCGCCATGTTGATTCCCTCATGCACCGTTATTCCTTCAGCGCCCAACCAACCATTTTGGGCTCGCGTCAGGGGCAGATGGACAATCTGTTTGTCATGTTTTCAGTTGGAACACTTGAAACGCAAGTGCCCCTCCTTAGCCACTTCCAACAGATCGGACAACTCGTCTGCCAACCTCCAATCTTCCACCCACCCTGTACAAGTTCTGATATGGGGCACAATCCTACCTCCCCCTCCCCTAAAGCCTGTTGCTGCAGCTGCACCTGCAGCCACCAATCAGCCTCCTCCTCACCTCAATGCCATAAACAATTCCACCAATCAAGCATCAGATTGGATCCCAGTTCAATCCCATGCTTCCTCCAACAAATCAACAAAACCTCAACCATACGCCAATTCCCCAATTCAATTCAACCAAAACCCATAGGAATTATTGGCTGAAATTGACAAATCAGGCAAGATCATTGAAGAACCATCTCTGCAAATCAAGCGGTTCATTAATGCAGAATGGGATGCCAAATACCCCCTTGACTATATACCCCACAGTCAACTGCAAATCATTTTGCAGTGATCACCAGCTTGCAGTTGAAGCAGCTGCAACACCAGATTGTTGCCCCCTTCATAAAGCTGTCACCAAATCAGTGGCGATGCTCACAGGAGGAATTCCACCTCCTGTTGTCCCCAAAAGTCTTACTCAAAAGAGTAAAATCACAGTGAAACAGTTACACAAAAACGTTAATGATGCTATCCAGAACGTGGTAACTATAGCATGGAACCCAAAAGCTAAAATTACCCATATCACCATCGTCACATTTGTTAAACTTCCAGATGCCCGCATTAAAGCTGAAAAAGATTTATCCAAATATATCAGTGCCATTTTCCTAGCTGGCAATTTCCATGAAATACCAATTATTAGCAATATTGAACCACATGCCGCAGATGCCCCAACACCCTTACTGTCTGCCTTGACATGTACTATACTATGGGAGGAAGAAGCTGCTGCCAAAGATGAGCCCCCCAATCCCCCCTCCCCTTCCGCCATGGAGGGATAAACGGTTTCCACTGCCCACCTGGTTGGTTGAATTGTTTGAAGGGTTTCATTTAATCCATTCATTTGGTCATTTTGTCTGAACCAATTAGTTACGTTAGTTTTAGTTTTAGGTTTAGTTTTGGTAATGTCCATCCCCTGGTCAGCTTACCTTGAATAAATATAAAGTTTTCTGATACTGAGAAAATATTAGATCCCTGGCTGAAATTTTTATTGTAGTGGCAAAGCTGGAACTGGAGAAGTGCTCAGCTGATGAAAAGTGGAAACTTACAGCTGAAATCTCAATTGAAAAAGTTAAGGCTATAAAGGAATCACCAAAGGGGAAGTCACTGAGCCCTGACAACATGTGCATGGAGGTGTACAACACTATCCATGATAATGTCATTCTGGAACTTATCCACTTATTCAACTGCTGCCTTTAAACTGGGCGCAAAATTCCTGGAGGCCAGGATACCTGAAATGTGCTCCTGTACATGAAGGGGCTCCAATTGAAACATTGGAGCTGGTGCCCAATCAGCCATTTAAATGCTGATTGTAAGCTATTAATGTACATCTCATCCAACAGATTGATGATTACAGTGCCGCAAACCCTCCATAAGGTCCAGAACAGGTTTATCCAGAGTCACACTATCTGGGACAGCATTAGCTGTACAGAATATACTGCAGGATATGTGAGGATTTGATAGTGGCTGGCTCATGTTTCTTTGACATAAAAAAAGCCTACAATCGGGTAGAGTGGCCCTTCCTGCATATGGCAATGCAAGCGGTCAGAATTCCTGACAATTTCAGGTCTTAGGTCTTAACCTTATACTCTAATCTTATGACTATTTGATTGTCGCTGAAAGTCTCATGAATGCTATCACAATCAGCCTAGACCTTCACCAAGATGATCCCATTTTTCTAGTCTTGTTCAACTTAACTGTCAACATTCTCTTGGCAGCAGTGGACGTGAATCTCTAGGGCACAGTCCACCCCAACCAATGGCTGTTGAAGATGCAGGCCTTCACTGATGACACAGTTGTGGGTATGGGCTCACCAGACAACCTTCAAGGCGCTGAAGAGCACCTTGCCCTTTACCAAATGGTGTCAAATGCGAAAATAAATATAGACAAGTCTGCAATGGTGAGGATTATGCCCTCAGCTATAGTCCACCATCTGATCTTATGCCAATTTGAAATATTCAGATGATCCATTATATGTTTATATTAGTTGATAGAATTAGTGTTGAATGTAACCAAACAAGCGGTGGTGTCTAGTTTGTTGGCATGAATGGCCTTCTGGAAGCACATGTGTCTCAACCTCAAAGAGAAGGTGCAGGTTATAACATCTTATTTTTCAAGCTCTGGTACATCTCCCACATACTAATAATAAGTCTGACCTTGGAGTGAAAGATTAAGACACTTCTCCAAACCTTCCTCTGTTACAAGTTGAGAGTGGCGCCAATTGCCCTTGGCAAGTTATTCAAACCAAGATACAAAGGGGATATGGACCTCAGTAATTTAGAGACATACGCCTGGAGGATATGGACCAAAAGCTTCCTCTGCATGGTGCATATGTACATGCACTGCACAACCCTCATGTGGAACATTAACTGGGCTAGATCCCAGGGCCTTCAAGAGTCAATCTCCTCACACTCTTTGAGAGAATAGATGACAACCCACCTGAAGCTTCCCAATTAAGGAGCCACCATTACTGGTGGCTATGTAATTGGGTGGTGCAGCTAGGCAGCTGGTCATACCAAACTACAGTGCAGGATGGTGACCAGATTTGATGGAATATCAATTTTATAATTATGTGATGAGTTCTGCCAACACCTGGGAGGAAATGTATTGGCCACAAATTTTCCAGTAAGGTAATAAAAATTTCTACAAGTCTACTACAATTGAATAAGGCAACTGCTATTGAAAGCCACTCCCAACCAACCTGTTCAACCCCAAATACTCAATGACTGGGCGGAGGAGGGGCAAGAAATCAACTACTCTTTAGGGAGTTGATACCAGGCCTGAATTCCCAATTAGTCTCCTCCAATTAGCATTCTACCATCTGGAAGATCCTGAACTATGTTTAGATCTGGCAAGCATAGTGGACTGGACTACCTGCAAAAGGACTGCCCTGTCTGCGCTGAACCAGAGGCAGACATTGACCACCAATACTATAAGTGTGCCATCTTCCACAAGTATTGGTCCACAATGTGCTGCCTCCTGTCTGGCATAGAATTGTCAGTGGAGCTGCACCCCTTGCAGGGCCTGTTTTTCACATCTACCCTATGATCATCTCTGATCCAGCTGTGTGCCTTCCTCTATCGTTATTGTAACTGGGTTGTATACTCAGCTATCATTGCCAAGCAATTTGGCAATGAGCGCCCCATTACAAAGGCCTGGGGTTGATATGGATTTTATCTACCAGCTCCAGTAAATCTCTAATTTTTGTACCGGATCCCATATTACAAAGCCACATGCCCAGCTTTTCCCACTGGATCGATTGTTATGGTGAGGCTACTAATCACCTTAGACTAAAATAGCATGTAAGCCCACCAACACTAGAACCGTGGCTAGCAATGGCGATCACCAATCAGCAATGGTCAGCGGTGCTCGCCGGCTAGCAACATCCTCCCGGTCCTTTAATTTTGGCTGAAGCTCCCATCTCCGCCGCTTCCTCTTCTCATTTTTCAAAATAGAGTATGGAGTTTATAAAAAATAATGCCCGGCTAGCTCAATCGGCAGAGCGTGAGACTCTTAATCTCAAGGTTGCGGGTTCGACCCCCGCGTTGGGCTATCCATTTTTTTAAACCGATGTAAGGGCTCAATTATAGTCCGCTTTATAAGCTTTTACAAAGCCTAGATCATTTAAAGTGATATTAAAATACTAGCGGTAAATTATTTATTTTTAATATAGAATCCCTTCAAAAATAGAACACATGAACATGCTGGAGCTTATCTTTATTAGAAAGCTTAAAAGTTTAACGTACCGCCTACTAAATTCCGAAGGGTTATTTGTAAACTGGTAAGCTTATGACTGTAGTTTATTACTCAAACTTTCAACCATAACCTATCCCTCCTTTAGGCTAGATTGTGCCAAATAGGGCTTAACCATGAATAAAAGCAAGGGCGAAAGGATTAATCCATCGACGAGCCATCTAATAGGCTATAACTTAATTTCTGATTAGTGGTGGTTAAAGGTTCAAAGTGGCAAATCTAAGGAAAGGCTTTAGGCATTTAAGTTGAAATCCGTAGAGCCCGTAATGAGAATGCCCGCCGATGTGCGCATCGTCCAGATTGACGTCATTTGCTTTAAGTGAAAGCTACAGCCGCTGTGGCTGCTCCAGCATCTATTGAAATGGTCAGCAGTTCAGCTCACCCTAAGCTTACCATAGCTAATATTCGCATCGGCATGGGTTTGCTGAAAGGGTTGGATCCCACAGGTTCCTCAAGCTGAGAGGATTGCGACATTACCGATTCGGCGAGTTGGTTGATGCCGGCGGTCAGCTTTGACAGGTAGATGGAACTCACGGGATCGAGTGGAACCCACTCGGGGTTATGGGCCTAAAACGTGAGAATGCACCCGTTTAAAGCGCTACTTTAAAGGTCAAGAGCGATTTCTCGAGCTTGCCGTGCTGGGCTTTGTACCGGTTTGGCAGCGAGGCGTTTGGGCCGTGCCGCTCGGAATCAAATTGGGCGAGAGAGCAAACGTGGCCGACCGAGGGGAGGTGAGTGGTGCATTCCCGAAACAGGTCAACCACATCGTAACAGGAGCGAGGAATAACAAAGAGTAGCAAAAAGGGGGTCAGTACTAGGCCAAGTAACTCGTGGACGAGCTGCATTAACTTGAGGCTGTACATCTTTGAGAACTCTTGCCGTACCCGGTCTGAGTGGAGGCGATCTCTCCATAGCTCCGGCATGTAGTGAAGCTGCTCCAAGAGTTCCGCCAAGAGGACTTGAGGATCGGCAGTCGAAGGGGCAGGGGCGCGGAGGGCAGCGAGGGCAATGCCCAGCGTGGCCCCACACGAAAACACCGACCAGCCGGGCAGGACTTCAAGCTGCAGCACCAGCTCCGAGTCAACCAGTGCGAGAAGCGCGCAAGCTCCTGCAAGCGTCCCCAAAACCAAGACCAAAAACTGAGTCACCATGACAGTCTTGATCCGCGGAAACTGGTCCAGATACTCCTCAGCGATGGCGCGCGAGGCATCTAGACGTTGCCGCAGATAGTGCGGGAGCTCATTAAACTCGCGCACCTGCCACTTGGCCAGAACGGTGTATTGGCGGAGGCCGATATTTTTGGGGGTTTTGTAGTATTCCTACACAAGCTTAACCTTCACCCCACCCAAGAGTACCTCAAAATATCGGAATATTACAAAGCAAAGCGTATAAAGCACAACAAAGGGCCCCAAAACCAGGTTGATGAACCCCATAAACTGAAGCTTCCTTCGAAACCTGGGTTCCCGCATTAAAACGATCGGGCTCTGCTTACTTACTTTCCAGCCCATTGCGCCCTCTCCTCCCGCATCAAAACCCTCTGTGGAGTCTACCCCGCGGATCAAAAAACGCGTCGGCCAAGCATACCGTTAGGCCCCACTCTAGCCCACGCGTCAAACTAAAGTTGAGCGCCCCTCCGCCCAAAATGGAGGGGATAGGGTAGCTCAAATCGAACTTTTCTAAATTAACCAGCGCAATAAAATAATTGTCGAGGCGCATGATTCTCTGCGTAACTTGGTAGGCATCGAGGGGCTGAGAGACCCCCGCTTTAGAAACGGGGCTGGGGAGTCGCGACATCCGCCTAACCACCTCCGCCCATCTGATCGTTTGCATGTCTTCCTGCATTCGGAGTCAGAGGGAGCGGTCAAACGTTATTAACCTTACATCTGAATCCCCAGGACTTTGGTATAGAAATGAAACATCTCCAACAGATCGCGCGCGTCGTAAACCATCTTCGCCGCCTGCCATAGCGCTATGAACAGAAAGAACGCGAGCCCCAGCTTGAAAACCATTGGCAGCCTTAACAGTAAGTGGGATCGCGGGACGTTTACCTGTAAAGGCAGTCACCAATAACGGCATCTCCGAGTTGACGATGCGGCTCCAGCTTTTCAAAATCGAGGCATCCGCCAGCAAAGGTGGCGAAACTGACGACGAATACCAAGGTTCTACGGGGCAAACAATTATTGACGCCCCATCTACGTTTATAAAGTGACAAAAAACTTACGCGAGGTTGAGTAGGTTGGACAAAACTATGCAGTAAAGGCCCCGCCCCTCATAGTATCTGTAGACCCTCTCTAGATAGTGATCGAGGGGCCCAGCGCGTTCCCACTGAAAATCATAAGGTTGGACGACATTCTCTAAACGTTCCCGGCGGCTACGGCGCCTCCTTTGAGAATGCCGGTTGTCTGCCGAAGAATCATCTCCCGACCCCCTCGAAAACTGGTTTGTGGAAGCTGGCGGAACCTCGAGTAGAAACGAGTCATCGGGTTCGGAAGCGGGTGAAGCCGGCCGCCCCATTTGAGTCCTTTCATGTAAAGGTTGGTTTGAATCGCTTAATTCTGATGGGAACCCCTCAGGTCCGCAAGCGAGATCTTCTAACTTGGTATACCGATAGCTCATTGACAAGCTTCTAACAGAATTTTCTAAAAGCGTTCAAAAATAAAAATCGTAGAAGTGAACTATAATTAAAACTTTTCTGACTCGATAAGCAGAATAAAATTAAAAACTAAACAACTAAAGTTTCTTAAAAGCAACCCACATCTCAAATCAAAGATGCATATAGAAAATTTAAACCACGCTTCAAAGTAGCAAACAAAAGCTTCGTATGCATCAACTCAAACCCAACCTTACCTGAAATTAGTCCCACCAACCAAAAACCGCTAGATAATTTAAAGTACTTGGATTCTCAAATTAGCTCAAGTTAAAATGTGGTAATTAGTACTTTGAGCACGGTTAAGCTTAAATCCTCCAATCTCCCTTAAGCTAGCAGTCACCAATTACAAAAAGGAAGTGGTAAGCCTAATAAACTTTATCCACTTCGGTTCCTAATACCAGTTTGGACTTGAAGACTTGAAGTCTAAACCCTTCAATATTCGTGGCTTGAAATAGCTTCACTCGTTTCCGTACTAGGATCCCTCTCATCATACCAACTTTCGTGGTTCGGCTGAATGAGGTTTGATATAAATTTCAATATAAAGTAGCTAAACTGCTAGCTCGCGAAGCGAACCTGAAATTGCGAACCTTAAATATTTGATCTATCTCGTTAATCCTATATATTTTACTATTCTAAAAATGGCCAGAATGTCAAAGGTCTATATATTTTTAAAAAATTATTCGAGGTAGGTCGACCTTGGGACAAATATGCCACACCTAAAATTTTTCTAGCCAGTACAGGTTTTGAACTCAAAACCTACACTAGAGTGGAAGCAGTCATCTGCCAGGCTAACCACCCCTCAAAGGTCTACATTTTATTTGGTAAATAAACCCAAATCGGTTTGTGTTTTTTAACCGGTCATTCTCTTGAGATTGTATCATGAGTTCAAGCTTTTGCTGGTAATATATATAGCCTTTTATATATGTTCCAATATTTAAAATTTCAAGTAATTCTTTACAGCAATACCTCAGAGTTATCAATATGTGGAGCTAGAAAGTATGTAGTATGGATAACATGATTTATAGAAAATCTACTATATATTTTAGTCATAGTTTTATTTCAGGTATATAGGGGAGGATACCCCAGTGGTAGAATAGGGACCTCTACCGCTGCCTCCCCAAGTTCGATCCCGGTAGTGAACTTTGGGTAGGGGATGATTATGTGTGTTGGCGTTGCGCACCAATGCCCCAAACCGAGATAGCGAATAGCAAGGGCGGTCCATGGAGTTCCTGGCCTATCATACGCCATGCATGGAGGTTTTCAGGGTTTTATCCTCCTTTCCCATTTTCTTCACTTCCCCTCATCGGTGCGGTATCGTCCCCAGGTCAGCCCACCTCGAATAAAATTTATTTCAGGTATATATATGCCTTCAGGCCCAATATTAGCATGAGGTTAAAAAGCTTGGTATAGAATATTTATCCTAGGGGTCAACACACTTTAAGTATTTTATATTGATCCTTCTAAACATCTTGTTAATCTGTATTCTGACTGCAGCTCTAATTGCATAGTATTTTTTTAGTTTTTATAAATAGTACTATACATTTAGTATTTTTATATTAAAGTATAAGGTATAAGTAGTAGATCATATACCAGTAAACAACTACCTTTTTCAATCATATCCTTCACTTTTAATTTGAAATTAATCATGCCAATCAAGTTAATAGAATAACTTTAAGTTTTCACTAAAAAGCAACTTATAACCCTGCCAAAGCCATCTCAAAGTATCTGAACCCATGTCAGCCATTTTCTCTATCTAAAGAAGTTTCTACAATCATATAATTTTTTATAAACAAAATGATATCTTTAGCTTAGGGCATCCAACCACTCATACTACAAAACTTCTAGTTGACAAAAATATTATAGTATGATCATACAATTTCTTTTTTAGTTAAAAAAACTTACCTCTTTTATATTTTTATCAATAATATCTTTGTGTAAAATGAAATAAGTTAATTTGCTGTTATATAGATCATAAAATAGATGTCAGATAATTGCAAGTCTGATGTGTGATTAAGACTAATTTGGAGGCAAATAATGCAAAAATTGGTCAAAAAGACCCTGGTCAATTCCTAGTTTTCCCCTTGAATCTGGGTAGCACTTCTACTAATACTTGGGCAAAATCTATGATTTTGGGCAGTCAGATTGCACCAAATTATCAACCAAACCTGGGGAGCCATTCTGAGGTCCCTCCCCCTCTCACAGCAAATTTAGTTAAACCAACACCACAAGACTGGCCCCTTTTATAGGGTTTCAGAGGTCCCACAAGGTGAAGATCTTTGCACCCAATGATTGGGTAAAACTTATAAAATTGTTACCTCACAGGGCTATACAACCTGTCATCAATTGACTGTACCATAAACATGAGGCAAGTCTTAATACCTCCAATAGCCCAGATCCTATTATTTTTATGTTGGACTTTACTAAGTAATCTAAACTTTGAGCCTCAAAAATTTAAATACCATGTATCAACTTATAAAAAGGGTTCATTTCTAACCCCCTATGGCAACTTATAAATATATAAAAATACAAATTTCTAGTATTCTGATGTTTATTTATTTTTATTATCAGTGGATTCAATCCCCAATTGTTGAAGCTTAGGCCCAGGATGTACCAGCAATATTAATAACATCCCAAAATCTAACAAGTGGTGCTCACCACAGGGGACCCTGTATACCACCGAAAATTTTTGTTTAAAAATGACAACTATCCTGGAACTGAGGCTAGCTGCTTTAGAGCAACAACTAGCCAGCCCTTTGTCTCACCCCAAAAGGATTGAGCAGCCCTCATCAAAAGGCCTTTATGGAGCCTCTCCCACCATTCATAAAGCCCTTTCAAGAACAAGTTTATCCTAGGTGAGGGCAATATTGCAACCTTCCTGTTGGGATTTTTACCCATATTCCCAGCTGACTATATTATCAGGGATTGCTAAGGGGTAATTCCTTAATACGAAGTGAATTGGACATAAGTTGACCCTAATTTTGAAGTAACTATGTTTGGGGGAAGTTTAGGTTATTCTCCTGGTTGGATCCATTGGGGATCAATCTGGATGAATGCTTAAGATCTTATCAGGAATAGTTGCCAACAAAATAGGGGCATCTGATAGTTGATTAACTATCAGAAGTACCAACTGGTATTGGTCAGGTTTCATCACTGACTGATTGGGAATTTAAGGACTAGTTGCAAGGCAAGTGAAGCTGCCTGCAACTAGCAAATCAACCATTTGGTTTGTGACCTGCCTTAATGGGTTACAAGTCCTATTACCTAAGCAGGTCGCTTGCTGTCAAATTCTGGTAGTTGAAAAAATAAACCTTTGAAAGTCATCAAATTGGGCCAATTATTCTTTCAACGCTCAAGCTAAACCCTAATTCTCACCTCAAAGCCTATTGCAAATACACAATTTGGGTCAAATATCTCAACTTAAATTCAATCAAGTACTTTATCAATAAGCTCAGGCCAAATACACTTGCACATTATGACCAATTTCATATGCATCAGATTTTGGCAATTGGTCCCAATTATTGGAACACAATCAAACAACTAGTATATGAAATCTTTAAGAACTGACCTGAAGTTAGCGTTTAAAAGTCCCATGGACCATCATATGAATGAAAAATGTAATCAATCTCCTGCCCTAGGGCAAAATTTGTATGTTGATCAGCTTAATTGGCATGATAGCACTTGCACATGGACTTCCCAAAAGGGAGTACCTAGTGCTATTGAGAGAGAGGCCTGCCAACGTCCCAATTAGGAGTATGTCATCTACTTTAATCAATGCAAGAATTTCATAGAATGTGTATTTCATCAGCAGTATGATGAAACTCATATCAAGAAGATCCTAGGACAATTTTGCATGTTTTTTTGCAATTTTTGTCCCTGAAGTCCTCCCAATTTTTTGAGTATTTTGCCACCAATAAACTTAAGAAAAGTTCTCAGCCATATCAGTTCAAGGGCAGAACTGAGGTGGTAAAATATCTGTTGAAATTTTGTGCTTAAATGTGGCCAGGAGATGCCCTAGAGTTATAAATACTGGCGCCTGGCCTAGTGACTGAGGATCTAATAAATACCATCTAATAAAAGATATATTTATCTTATCCCTTTCCTAGCCTTATCCTAATCCTAACTTTGGAGAAATTTTCAACAATCTGGACACGCCAAATCCACAGCTTGTATATCCACCTTCCTCAGAAAAAGTTCCCAAACACAAAGGGAAAATTGTGCCCAAAATTGCCCAGAAGAGTCAGGGCAATTTTAATAAGCCTAGTGAGTTTTTGTATGATCCAAATACCATAAACCACTGGAAATATCAAGGATCAATCTATGGAACTTTATCCCAATTAAGCATGCAGGATAATAATAAACAAGTGAGCAATCCTTGGATTTTCACAACTGGTGCACACTCAAAACTGGTGAAACTCCCTGAAATGGATTCCCATAACCAATTTCTGGCAGAATTGGCCAGACGAGATAGCAATAATGAGATTAAACTTGTGACAAAGAAATATTAGATTACTTTAATACCAGCTGCCAAGGCTCTGAAATGGGTAACTCCTACTCCTTGGAACTTATCACAGTGGGGGGAGCTCATGCAGATACAATCAGCCCAATTGATCTTACATCTTCAAGCGTTAAAGCTATGCTGGAAACCCTATATCAGGGTTTTAGGATTGATACTTCACAAATTGATCCCTCCTTTAGCCTATTCTACTACCTTAAGGATCAGGCTGTAAGTCTTGGGGAACGTCCTTTGGCTCTTGATCAGGTCATCTACCCGTTCCTGAATAAAAAGACACTGAAGAGGATGGTGGTACCTCTCATCACTCAGGGTGATCTCGCTCACATAGTAGATGAGCAATGGGTAACAGCTCGTCTGCTTTGATCCCACCCCCAATACCCATACTTACCTCAGCAGAACTGTTGCAGGGAATTAGTGAAATATGTGCTGAGATTACTGAATTGAATTTGGTCAGATCTAATTTGGCTGTCAATCTGGCTGATGCCCAAAATTCAAATGGCTGTAAAAGCATGAAGAATGAGATATCGGCTGGATTGCCCAATGGTTTCAATTCAATCACTAAAACAGTTGAACAAATATTAGGCGCCATCAATGAGGGTTCAAAGCCCTTGGATAGTAATTTGGGCGTTGCACCCGATGTGCTGCTGTTGACTGAACAAATGGTTAAACAATTGAGCGCAGGCAGGTTGGCCATCCTGAACCTGTTCCCATCCAAATGGACCCATCCCTATATGGGATGGCCTTGGGGATTCCCATCACCCATCAGGCCATATGCCATCATGATAACCATCAAAAACATAGTTGAGCCATGGTTCAGAAATTTGAGGTCAAGCTGACAGAGACTCAGCCCGCTGCCAAATTTTGCAATGTTGGTTCCCAAAGAATAAACCCGCCCATTCCCAAACAATTTTCCAGTTAGGTTGAATTTGTGGGTCCCAATCCCATCCTGTCACTAACCAATTGTCCACTATTTAATCAGTTGCATGGCACTGAGAAAATTGTTGGTTAATTTTTTTACTTTCCTTTCCAAATAAATTTTTGCCTAAAAAATCAATTTTTTTTTATTTTCTGTTCCAACCGCATCCCAGATGGCTTTTCCCTGGTGGTCTGTCACCCCGCACTCTGGGTGGACTTTACCAAATCTTTTGGTCACCATGGCTCCCTCTATCACCAATTGGGCCCAGCGAGCCCAGCACTTTTGGCTTTACAACCACGCTCTTATGAACTTCTGACAACAATACATGGGGATCTTATGGCCCTATGTACAACAATGGAAAGAAAGAATCCATCTCCTTATCACCCCCAATGAGTTGGCCTCTTAAGCCAAGAATCTCGTTGAGACTATCCCAGTAATCCCACCTCATGCATCTAAAACCACTGAGTTGGGAATGGGTTCAGTGTGGTTTGTCATTGGGATACTCCTTACCCTGTTGTTGCACCACCACTTCGTGGTATCACATTTCCTGGCTCCATATCAAGTCATACAGTCAGCAATGCCTCTGGAATTCTGGCTTGCTTTTTGGGTGTTCACGCATCCTGACTGGCAGGCCAGTCAAAACTTCTGCCATTTCCATGACATAATCAACCAACCATTACTTCCAGCCACTTCTGCCTTGGTTTTTGAATTGGGCACCGCAGTGGTTACCCTCTACCAGATGAACGTACAATCAGTTGTGTGTTGTTTGTTGTTTGTTTGGTCACTTTCTGACTTTAGAAGAAGCATCCACTCTATTTTGGGAAACCTTCTCTCTGCCACCCAAGATGTACAGACTGCATCTTCTCTTACTTCCTCCAGCCCAGGAAAAGGATCAAGTATTCCCTCCCAAGAGGTCATCAATCAGGTTCTCAACGCTCTCGCTGAAGTACAAATGTGGACAACAATCACACTCAATAACACTTCTGAGATATCTCATGCCCAACAAGGACTCACGTTGTTAGATGCCATGGATGGAGATGCCCACCGTTGGGTGAGAAGTCTTTTGCATTCTTCCAAATAAGAAGGAGACTCCATTCCCCTGATGGCTGTTGTATCAGCCGCCTTAAAACCCTTTTGTCCCAATCAGACCACTTATTCAGACTGCTCCTAACCATAGCTGAAGCCCCTAGTTTGGCTTCTCTGCTTTCTACCTTTTGTGGGCTGGCTCCCGCATCAGGCCTATCTATCGATATGCTTCAGGCAGTCTTTAGAGTGAGCTTGGATTCAGTTTCCACTCATCACATGGTCTGGTCTACCATACAGGAATCAGTAGATCAAATATGTGTCACTGAAACTACTATCAAAGCGTTACCTCGCCACGTTTCATATCAGAAGGGGAACTTTATGATAGGATTTCCTAACAAAGATGTAGATGATGCGCCTAACACCAAAATAGCAGTTGATGTGGGTCCCAACCCTGCCATAACCCCCAAGTCCAAGTTGGCATTTCTGGAGTTAACTATTAATGATTCTGTTCAAGCCCAGACAGAGGAAATGATTTCTCCCACACTTGTACTTCCAATTTTCGCCCCAGCTAAGAACCCTGATCCTGGTCCCAACATACCTGTTATTTCTTCAGTTGTCCATGAGTCAACCAGATCTCCCAATAAACAGAATTCTGCTTATTTCCTTGTCCCTATGAAAATCAGTATTGGTCCACATCATGTTTCCTTCGAAGCTCTGGTGGATACTGGAACAGCGGGGGACTTCATGAGTGTTGAGTTGGCACAGCAATTAAAACTGGAAATGGATGTGGGCTCCTCAGTAATGGTAGCCTCATCTGCTTACCAGTATTCATATATCATTTGCCAGCCAATACACTTCTCAATCCACCAATATAACTTCTGCGATTGTTTTAGCCATGCTGAATTTGGTATTCCCAGTGATCTTGGGTGTGAAATGGTGGCATCAACAACATGTGAAGATTCATTTAAAGTCTAATACGTTGTCATTTACCAACGATGATTCAGAGAGAGAGTTCCCTTTGATCAACACCCTCAAAAAATATAAGGGACCAGCTCTATCACTACCTTAGTTACTTCTGCGGGCATTCTGGCCGATTTTCCTAAAAGCTTAATGCAAATCAGAGAATCTTTGACATGGAAAAAGTGGATCGTCTGCCAAAACATACTAAGTACAATTGTGGATTTTGGACAACCGTGGGAGTTGGTGAACATCAACTGCCAGTTGTATCCTCATACAGTGGAGGAAGAGGTTGCACTCAATACCTGGTTGGATGATATGTTGAAAAAAGGTTGGTTGTTCAAAGAAACTTCACCCGTCGCCTCTATTGTCTTTGCAAGAAAATCGGATGAATCGCTCTGTCCTTGTGTGGATTATGGTCACTTGAACAAAATAACAGTTACAGATCCCTAACCATTGCCTTTAGAGCAGGCAATCAGTCAGGCAATTGCCAAATCCCGTGTGTTTTCAAAACTGGATCTGGTGAACGCTTTCAACCAAATTTGGGTGATGGAAGGACAGGAATGGTTGGCCGCAATCCAAACGAGGCGAGGCATTTTTTCAATTTTGCATAATGCCCTTTGGGTTGAAAAATGCTCCCACTACGTTTCAACAAATAATTGACAACGCGTTAGGGGATCTCTGGTTCTCTTGTGCTATTGCATACATTGATGATATCCTAGTTCATTCCCCAACTCCTGAACAACATGCTATCAACTTGGAAGCGGGGGTGGTTGCTTTGCATAAAGCAGGGCTGTTCCTCAAAGCTTCCAAGTGCAAGTTTTATAAGGAAGAGGTCACATTTCTTGGAAACCTGGTTCTCAAAGAAGGTGTCGCTATCCCTCCCAACAAATTAGATGTAATCCAAAAATGGCCAACTCTGAATGCACAGAAGCAACTTTGGAGTTTCTTGGGAACTATCATTTTTTTGAAAAAATTTTCCCCTGCACTTTCCCAGTTGGCCGCTCCACTCCATCCCTTCACTGGAAAAAACGTACCATTTTGTTGGACCCCTAAATGCCAGCAGGCGTTTGAATCAATCAAGGAGGTGTTCATGTCTCCTCCCATTTTGAAACATGCTGATCCCACCAAACCGTATATTGTCACATGTGATGCTTCATCAGTAGCAGTGGGCGCGGTGCTGCTTCAGGACCACGATGATCTTGAATATCCGGTCACTTACTTTTCCCAAAAATTCACTACTATGGAGCAGTCTTGGGCCATTTACAACAAGGAACTGGCTGCTGTTGCATGGGATCTAACTCATTGGTGATACCTGTTGCAAGGTGCTCGTCATGAGCTAATAGTTTGCACGGATCACCAGGCTCTCTTGTATTTCCGCAAACCCCAAAAATTGGTGCACCAGCAGGCCCAAACCTATCAGGACCTGTGCAGTTTTAACTTCAAATATAAATTTGTCAAATGTGCGCTCAATGTCCATCCAGAATTCCTAAGTCGTAGCCCTGCTCACTGTCCCTTGGAACCTGAGGAAGTGGATCTCATTACTGTGATCCCTGCCACTCAGATTCTGTTGATTATTCCCTCCATTGTTTCCTCCGCCACGTTGTATCCTGACAATCCATTATTGGCCCAGGTGTTAGCTGGTCAAACGGCCTGCCCTGAGGGCGTGGAGTTGGTCGAGCAGTTGGCTCACTCAAGTCCCAAACACTCCCTATACTCCTTAGAAGAGGGACTCATTTACTTCCATTCTCATGTTTAGGTTCCCCCTCCTTCCACCTGAAAGTATTCCGTGCACACCATGATCCCCACGGTTGGTCATCCTGGTAACAAGAAATGCATCGATCTGATCAAGTGAACCTTCAATTGGGCAGGACTGACCAAAGAGGTCCCAGATTGGATCGCCAATTGTGTTACTTGCGCTAGGGCCTTTCAGATTGCTCCAGTAAGAATGGCCTCCTACACCCTTTACAGCAGGCAGAAGGTCCATGGACCACAGTGTCCATAATTTTTATAGTCAATCTCCCCTGTTCTAATGGGTTTACAGCAGTGATGGTAGTGGTAGATTGCTTTACAAAATTTTCCCTTTTAACCCTTGCACTTCCACGATCATATTGGAAGAAACTGCCCATCTTTTTGTATGACATGTGTTTTTGATGTTCGGTCTCCCCCAGGAAATCATTAGTGACTGGGGTACTCAGTTTACTGCATGCTTTTGGAGTGAACTCCTATTGATCCTGAAGATAACCCCCCTGTCAATCCATGGCGTATCACCCTCAGTCTGACAGTCAGACTGAGCGGGTTAATCAAGTCCTCAAACAGTACCTGCGTTGTTATGCTACAGCAGCACAGGATACTTGGGCCGGTGACTTGCCTCTTGCTCAATTTGCATACAATAATGGGATCCACGCATCCACGGGGTTTTCACCATATGAAGCAACGTTGGGTTATAACCCATCGTTTTCAGTTGGGGCATGCTTGTGACCTGAGGTTCAAGCTGCCGCGGATCATGCTACCCATATTCGATCAACTCAAGCCTTAGTGTGGGAACACCTCACCAAAGCCATCAACAACTATAAGAAATTCGTGGACTGTAAGCGCCTTCCAGGTCATGAATTTACAGTGGGTTCCTACGTCATACTTGATACCCACCATTTGCAAATTCAAACCCCTTCTCGCAAGTTTGCCAGTAAGCGTTTGGGTCCTCACTTAGTGGAGAAAGTATTGGGTAATGGGGCATTCTGCCTGAAGCTTCCTGCACATTGGAAGCAGCACCCAGTTTTCCATATTTCCCAATTGTCACCCTTCAAGGGTATAATTCCCACGGACCCAGAACTGATCATCATCAATAATGAGGAAGAAGCTGAGTTAGAGGTTATCCTGGCATCTTGCAAGTCGCGACATTCAGTCCAATATCTTGTGGCCTGGAAAAGATACCTGGCCTACGAAAATAGTTGGGTCAAGGCGCGCAATTGCGCGAATTGCATGGCCTTGGTTGAAGACTTCCATGCATCCCACCCTGAGGATCCCCACCCTCCTCAGAAAATCGCGACAATTATGGCTATCAAGCTACCTAAAGCACACAAGAATGTGGCTCTGGTGCAGTTTCCCGGTGGGGGGGTGCCATTCCTTTGGAAAAAGAGAATGGTAATGTAAGTCTCAGGGAACATCCTTTGGCTCTCAATCAGGTCAATTTCCCATTCCCAAATAAAAAGACACTGAAGAGGATGGCGGTACCTCTCATCACTCAGTGCGACCTCACTCACATAGTAGATGAGCGATGGGTAACAGCTTGTCCGCTTTGGATCCCACCCCCAGCACCCACACTCACCTCAGCAGAACTGTTATGGGGAATTAGTGAAATCTGCACTAAGATTGTTGAATTGAAATTGGCTGGATCTAATTTGGCTGGCAATCTGGCTGATGCCCAAAATTTGAATGGCTGTAAAAGCATGAAGAATGAGATATCGGCTGGATTGCCCAATGGTTCCAATTCAATCACTAAACCAGTTGAACAAATACCAGGTGCCATCAACGAGGGTTCAAAGCCCTCAGATAGTAATTTAGGCGTTGCGCCCGATGTGCCGCTGTTGACCAAACGAATGGTTAAATGACTGAGTGCAGGTGGGTTGGCCATCCTGAACCTGTTCCCATCCAAATGGACCCATCCCTATATGGGATGGCCTTGGGGGATTCCCATCACCCATCAGGCCAAAAGCTGTCGTGCTAACCATCAGAAACATAGTTGAGCCATGGTTCAGACGTTTGAGGTCAAATTGACAGAGACTCAGCCCGCCGCCAAATTTTGCAATGTCAGTTCCCAAAGAATAAACCCACCCATTCCCAAACAATTTTCTGGTTAGGTTGAATTTGTGGGTCCTGATCCCATCCTGTCACTAACCAATTGTCCACTATTTAATCAGTTGCATGGCACTGAGAAAAATGTTGTTCAATTTTCTTACTTTTCTTTCCAAATAAATTTTTGCCTAAAAAATCTAGTTTTTTTTTTTTTCTGTTCCAACCGCATCCCAGATGGATTTTCCCTGGTGGTCTGTCACCCCACACTCTGGGTGGACTTTACCAAATCTTTTGGTCACCATGGCTCCCTCTATCACCGATTGGGCCCAGTGAGCCCAGCACTTTTGGTTTTACAACCCCACTCTTATGAACTTCTGACAACAAATCATGGGGATCTTATGGCCCTATGTGCAACAATGGAAAGAAAGAATCCATCTCCCTATCACCCCCGATGAGTTGGCCTCTCAAGCCAAGAATCTCATTGAAACTATCCCAGTAATCCCACCTCATGCAGTTAAAACCACTGATTTGGGAATGGGTTTAGTGTTGTTTGTCGTTGGGATACTCCTTACCCTGTTGTTGCACCACCACTTCATGGTATCTCATTTCCCAGCTCCATATCAAGTCATACAGTCAGTAATGCCTCTGGCATTCTGGCTTGCTTTTGGGTGTTCAAAATCCCAACTGGCAGGCCGGTCTAAACTTCTTCTGCCATTTCCATGACACAGGCACTCAAGATGGAAATATATATGAAGGTCTTTGACGCAACCATGGCATCTCTTGCCAAACGTCTCACAGACAGGAAAACAACTAATGAATTCCTGGTTAACTTTGTTCAACCCTAAATTAAGCATAACCAGTGAATCATTGCTAGACAAAATTAGGAAATCATGAAAATCTGCCATGTGCAAGGGATGAACAATCTTCCTGATATGCCCTACTGGACAGACTAAATTCCAGTTTTGCTGAAGTCCAAAAAGCAATTGTTAAGAATATGGGACTTGCCAATGAAACTCATGGGAGATTAAACACTCTTGAGGAGCTTCTGAACGAAGGAGTCCTGAATGTAGCCACAGAAGTTCTTGCTCACCATGGGCTATCACATGAATGGGTACAAACCATAAATAACTGCTGTCAAAAACGGGAAAGCCATTCTGATTATAATTGTCTCAATAAGAATGACTTATCATACATACCACTTTGGGCCAAAGAAATCACCTGGAATTAAATGTAAAAGTTGATGACTTTGAAGAGTATGTTTGGGCTTAGATGGATACTATAAACTAAAACTTTGAGGACCTTGCAGCAAAACCAGCCATCCCAAATAGGGATGAAGAGGATGCCCAGATCAAAGAGAAATTTTTTAAATTTTGGACTTTGGTGTCAAGATAGCAGGCCAAAAATACTGAAATTAGTCAGTTGAATTGGGAACTCAGAATGTAATTATCAATTGCAAATTCCCGAGGAGATAGTATGGACAAAGATATAAAAAGCATGACAACCAATCAAGCTTTATTCAAAGAGGAGTACGACAACCTTAAATAAGAATTTGAATCCCTCAAAAAAGCAAGGCTGCCAGTGCACACCCAACTTCAACAAAAGAGAAATAGGAATAAGCTCCACTTATTTGGCCAATAAACAACCTGAAAAAGTAACTAAGGGTTAAATTCAGGCATCAGAATCCACCATTTTGGAGCAATATCATGAATTAATTATCAGAAGTTGACACCAATGCAGAAACTGATATTTCGAACATCCTTTCTATGCCTAGAGTCCTAGCATCAACCTTGAATCCAGAGACTTCCCAATGGGAAAGAGGGATGATTATGGGCGATGATATACCAAGACGTTCAAGTACTAGAAGAAGTACAACCCCTATTCCTGAAACAGGGCGAGATGACTTCAAACCATTGAATTTACCAAAGTTTGATAAAGATGGGAACGTTCACTCTTTTCTCAAGTTATTTAAAAAGAAATGAGGGGAGCATCAGATCAAGCAAAATGATCAGCACTAATTAATTCACTTGACGCCCATAGCTGTGACCTCATTATACCCTATTTGGGCGACAATTGGTCCTATATGGATGCTAAAATTGCAGTAACAAAACAGTTTAGAGGGCCTGATAAATTAAAAACCTGAAAAAAATAGCTTCTTAATATTGAATTCAAGCAGAATGAGACTATTAAGGACTTTATGGATAGATTTTACATGAGGCACAAGTTCTGTGTGGGTGCAATGCAATAGATAAATTTAACGCCAAGATTGCAATGGAGTACGTAATTATGCCCTTCCATGAACTGCACAATGTCATGTTACCTGCATTCAATGGAAGCTTGAAAGTTCAAGAGCTTACCAATTACTTGAGAAGCTGTTTCCGTAATTTCAATACCCCTAATCGGGCCAAAGATCAGCAAAAATCTTGAATTTTGGGCCCAAAAACAATACTATGTCTGACCAGGGGAAAATTTCCAAACTACGAACCAAAAATCGAGCAAAAGCAGAAAAAAAGGGCTGATTACATGCCACTACTGTGGCCAAAAGGGGCACTTTGCTAGCAAATGCTACAGGCGGTCCAACAAAAAGCCTTGGGTCAACTTTGCTCTAGGAATCAATAGTGACAGTGAGGCGGGAAAAGAGCAGGTGGTGTAGAGGCGGAATGCTCTAACTCCACCAATTTTCAAACCATTCCACCTGACTCTGATGAGCTCTTTAGGGACAAAGATGTTGCTGAAGATAACCTCCACCAAATCATGGTTAATGATGTCATGAAGGTCACTACTCAGGCCACAGCTAAAGCAACTAAACCCTTGAAAATTTCCAAAGAAGCCCAAGCAGAAGTATTAAAACCTTACACAAAGCAGACTATCAATCAGGGTTTAGACCTCCAACCTAGATGTTTGACTGACCTACCTAAGCTTAACAACGTTCAAGTGGCTATTCTCATGAAGACCTTAGCAGATAACTTCACAGATATTTGCTCAAGCCTGAAATCACACCTGGAATTGGGCAGCAATCACAGCATTTATACAATAAATATTACTGAAAACTACTCTGAATGTACTTATGTGGACAAAGGAGTAAACAAGGTGCAAGTTTGGGCCATCATCAATAGTATTCTCCTATTAATATAGTCAGCACTAAGTTATTAAAAAAGATAAAAATTGCGTCCAATGTTGCTCACTGTCAGGAATATGGAACAGCTGGAGCACATACAACTAAATCTCCTGGCGCATACAGTACCCTTTTTTTTAGTACTAGATGGTCCCAACCTGAGGGGGGATTCATTGATGTTTATTGAATTACGCCTGGGCTCCTAAGAGCCTGAGGCGAGGGAAGGGGAGGAGGGAGGCATCGAGAAAGGGAGGGGGTTTTCGCGCCAGAGCTGTGCTGCAGTGACAACTGAGCGGGGAGGTTGGCGACATAGTGCAGACCTTCAGGGCCATCTCAAAGTGCATACAGTACCCTACCTTTCAGATTTGGATCCATTGTAGTTGTGGGAAACCAGCTTAATTGTGCTTGCTGGTGCTTTTGCCAGCTGGTTTCCACAAATAATTTTAATATAATAAAAATCTAAAATAAGAAGCACAAGTAAAATTGGAATTTTTATGATTTTTAATGAGAGCACAATAATGGGAAAATGATGCCCCTCGACCTCTGATTATCTAATATTTAAAGTAATTTTGAAGGTCAAGGGGGAATTTGGGAATATGTTTGGAATATCCTGCATGAGTCCAAATTAAGAAATATGCAGGAATAAAGTATCATAACTTGGGAACTCACTTTAGGGCAGTGGAGAAAAGGTAGAGGAATTCTGATTGGCCCAAACATACCTGTGAGGTAACATTTTTATAAACTTGATCCAATCACCACCTGAGAAATTTCTTGCAGCTTGGGGGACCCCCGCCAAGCCTATAAAAAGGGGAGTCCCCATGTAGGTGCGCTAGAGGACTTTATTGGGGTTGGGGAGTGCCTTCTGATGGTAGCCCTGAAGTCTGTGGTGAGGTCAGAGTAATCTGACTGGGTTTTTATGTTCGGTGCCCATAGAGGTTTCAAACTTGTGTTACCCCAATTAATGGGGTTCCACTGAGAGTTGGCCAGGGACTTTTGGCTGAAATTTTTGAAAGCTTCAGTTTTATTATTGTGGGATTTTCTCTTTTAAATCCTCAGATAATCACCAATGGCTGAATTTCCCTTTTTTGGCAGAATTTGACCTTTAGCATTCTTATTTTTTGGCTGCAAAGGTAAATGTCCGACAGTTGTAACAGCACCTGCTATAGCGTTGCCAATATAAACTATGATATCCTAATTGGGACTGATTTCCTAAGAAGATATGGAGTTATTACCAATAATAAGGACTATATTCTCACAGTTCTTGGTCAGGATATTCCACTTTACTATAAATGGGTTAAGCAGTTGAGAAAAAGAAACCCAGCCTATTCATAAATCTGGCCTACAAAGATGGAGTCATCCCAATTGAGTATTTCAAAGCATGATCAAAGGTAAAACCACTAACATAGATAGATGAGTCAAATGGCATTCCACTTTGATCAAATTAGACCATCACTTTTCATTTGGAGAACAAGTTATTGTCCCAAACGAACTAACAATTAATATCCCAGAAGGACTTTATGGTGAAGTAATCAACCATGGTATAAATCTAATTTTGAACCAAACATTGCCCCTGGTATTATCATTCCAGGCTACAGAGGAATACATATCTTATGTGCAAACCTGCAAAATCAGTCCATCTCTATCAAGTGACATCAAACAATTGCTTTTCTGCATCTGTTCCCTACCACAGAAATTCACTCATTCCATGAGTTCAGAACTTTTGTTGAATTAAGGCTCCCCAATAAGGACCTACTCAGCATAAATAATGATGTCCCTATGGCCAATCTAAGCAACCTGACCAACTATGAGAAAGGAAAAGCTCAGGAGTTATTCTCTAAATATTGGGAAATATTTGCACAAGATGATTTTGACTTGGGATGTGCTAAGGGTGTCACCCACAAAATTGATACTGGAGATCATAAACCTATTTGATTACGCCTAATTTGATGTTAAAATTTTCAGAAGAAGAAGTATCCAAGGATAAAAGAACTCCTCAATCATGGCAAATTAGTCCCTTCAAAAAGTCCATGGGCAGCACCAATTTTAATAGTGAAGAAAAAGGATGAAGCAACTGAGTAGTCATTGATTATCAGAAGTTAAATAACATCACAAGGAAGGGCTCATATCCTCTGCCACAGATTGATGAAACCTTAGATAAGATAGGGGATGCAAAGTTCTTCTCAGCAATAGGCCTTATCAGCGGGTATTGGCAAATATATTTTCCCAAAGAGTAGCTCAAGAAATATGCAATTATAACTGTTAAGTTTTTAGCCAATGGTGCAAGCTAAAATGTCTTAACAAGTAAATCAAGGTCTATATTCACTTTTATAATAAAACTCCTGCTTGTAATTGGGAAGATGATTCTTTGATAATTCTCAATAATAGCCAAGTAACTCTGGTACACTCACCGTTCTTAAGTCTACTGGCAACAACAATTACAAGACCTTCAGTCTTCATACAAAATTAGGAAATATTCCTTTATAATCAGGACTACTTCTCCAGCAGGTAAACTGAGTACTTCTCTTCAGGAATTATAAACGCACACAACTATCTAATATAGAATTAAGGGCAGCAGATACAAATATCAGATAGACGACAAATAGACAACAATAATTAATAAACTAAAGTTACAGTAGTTATTAATGATCAATAGATAAATGATGACTTACTTTAATTGGCCAGGCGCCAGTATTATATACCTCTCAGGCATCTCCTGGCTGAACTCATCTATTAGATGAGTTCATTCATATTATGCCAATCCTTTGCTGGTCATGGAAATAATCTTGAAATATCCCCAAGTCAATTCAGGACATGAATTGAATAAAAACAACAATTGTTTCAGCCCAATTGAAAGCAATTTTACTCTCATAATCAGAACAATTTTGGTTGTGAACTCAACACAAAATCTTCCCAATTAGAGCTGCATTGTAACTCGATGAATAACAATAAATGGGGATAATAATATATGAACAATAAGGATGACACACCCCTAATTGGGACGTTGGCAGGCCTTTTATTGCACTAAGTATACCTTAATTGGGACGTCTATGTTTAAGTGCTTAATAAATTGATTTCATTAATAGAGCCCAAAATTCTGCCTTAGTGAATTAAGATTAGTGCACTAATTTAGGAAGTGCAATTTAGTTAATGCCATGAGACCACTTTGCACCCAAGTGCACCCATAATCAGCAATAACATGATTATATCATAGATATTATTAGCTATGATAATTGGGTTACTTAGACACAATCAAATTGGTTATGAGGTGAATCTGGTTTATCAGATTATGCTGATAAATTGGGAAGGATCAAAGGATCCATCAATGGGTGCAATCTACCAGCATTGATGGTTTTCTTAAAGAGATTATTTTCAAGTCAACCATTAAAATCTAACAATAATTCAAGAGGGCCTATTCCAGCTGACGAGAATGCCGCAAGGGCTCTGCAATGTCCTGGCTACTTTTCAGATGGCTATGGTCACAATTCTGGGAGATTTGAAGTTATCATATGTACTAGTGTACCTTGATGATATCAACGTTTTCAGCTGAACTTTTGACGACCACCTGGAACACATAGAGGAGGCTTTCAGAAGGCTAGCAGCTGCAAACTTAAAAATCAAGCCTAGAAAATGCCAGTTCTTCAAGGATCAACTGAAATACCTTAGATTTGTAATTGGCAAAGTGGGTCTTCAGCCCCAACCCTCTAAGCTGGATGTCATCTCCAAAATGAAATGGCCCAAATCCAAGAGCAATTCCTCTTATTCCTAGGCATTATTGGTTAATGTCACTGATTTATTGCAGATTTTGCACAGTTTGGGGAGCCGCTTTTCTATTTACTCAAAGATAAGGTCCCATTTGACTGGACTCCAGCTTGCCAGGATGCATTTGACCAACTCCAATTGGCCCTATCTGGCGCGCCTGTTCTTCAATACCTAGACTTTGATTGAGAATTTATCATTTAAACTGATGCATCTCAAACAGCAGTGGGGGCCATGTTATCACATGTTGGAGAAGACGGTGAAGAAAATCCAGTTGCCTTCACTAGTCAGACCTTAAACGTTCATGAAAGGAACTCCACAGTGATGGAACGAGAATGCTTAGCTGAAATATATGCTTGCAAGCAATTCCAGGTCTACCTTCATGGCACTCATTTCAAAGTTGTTACTGACCATGCTTCCCTAAGATGGTTTAACAACTTAAGAGAACATGAGGGCTGATTAGCCCGCTGGCATTAAAGCTTCAAGCTTATGACTACACCATTGAGCATCAAGCTGGGGCAAAACACCAAAACGCCGATTGTCTATCCCAACTACCCACCATTGCAACAATTAGTCAGTCTTCCAATGAGTTGTTTATGTAAATGATCAGCGGAGAGTATCAAGATGAGCCCAAATCCACCCAAAAAATATTATCAGATCTATGAAAAAATACAACCATCAAAAACAGGATGCTTTACAAGATTGTTGGGGACAAAAAGTATATTTTCCCAAGACCCTCGGCCTGAATAGACCTAATAATAGCAGCACATAAGGCCATAGGGCATGGCAAAATAAAGAAAATAAAAGAGCATCTGGAGCAATTCTACTACTGGGAGTCAATGCATTCCAACATCCAAGGAATGCTAGAATGCTGTGCATAGTGAAAAGGTGAAAAACTGTCCTGTAAAAGCACCTCTTACCAGATTGTTCAGCTCAAGTTTGACTGGCACACTGTATCTATCAAGGTTGTCAGCCCACTTCCAACAAGAAATATGAGGGCCAAGTACATAATTGTAGCCATCGACCACTTGACCAAATGGGTTGAGGCCAAGGCCATTAGGGAAGCTGGAGTGGCAACTATCGCCAAGTTTTTCATTTAAAGTATCTCCACAAACTTGGATGTCCCCAGGTTATTCTGACCAATAATGGAACCAACTTTACTGCCAATGTCCTTGACAAGATCAACCAATTAATGGGAGTATGAGGTGTGCTTTCTGCTCCATATCATCCCAAAACTAATGGGAATGTTGAGCGTGCAAATGAGACATTGGTGAACATTATCAGGAAATTAATATTGGCCAAACCATCTGAATGGAGTACTTATCCAAGTTTGGTAGTATTCGCCTACAATATCTCCTACCATTCTGTCAACCAGGATGTCTCTGTTTCAAGTATTATATGAAAGACATCCAACCCTACCAATGTTACTTTATTCAGTCCTAGAGGATCCTGGTGAAAACACTTATCCTCAATAGGTTGAGAAGCTTGTGGATACTTTAATCAGACTACAAGCTTAAGACTTCAACAGTTTTGCAAATAAAAAGGCCTGTCATCAAAAGGACTTAGAGAATCACTACACACTGGCCAAATTTGAAGTTAATGACAAAGTTCTATTTTGCAACACCCATTGATTGAACTGATTGCAAAAGTTATATTGCATCTGGTTCAGGCCATTTAAAGTGATTGAGAAAACGTCTAATTTCATATACACAATCAAGGATATTAGGACTGGCCATATATATAGCTGAGTCCATGCAAAATTCCTAAGAAGGTTTAATAAGTGGGTCAATTAAAAAAAGAAAAATGTAGAAAATAAAAAACAAAAAACAGAAAAAAACCAAAACAATAACAAAAAAATATTTATATAAAATAGTTTATTCTAATTAATACTTTAGTTCACACTTGAGGTTGGGGAGAGGATCCAACTTTAGACTCATTGGGCGTTTGGGCTGAAGTTACCAAATAGAAAACCCAACTCCATGCTCATTAAGGCTTTTCTTTCTCATAACAATCACTTTAGTTACTACAATTCGATTTGAACAGCAAATTTGGATAATCACACACAGGAAAGATGGGCGACTCTATCAATAAAAATAATACAACATGGGTGAGCGTCATGGCGAGCGGTGCACTTAACGGTGCAACTAAGGGCAAGAAACGCCCTGGAGGGGGACCAGGAACCCAATCTGCAAAGAAATTGCAAACTCAGACACCATCTGGGTTTATGGTATTTACTGTAAAGCACGCGCAATATATGTATAAACAGTTCAACCAACCCTTATTAAAGGTGGAACATGGGATCAGACTCTTCCTTGGGGATGAGTCACTGACCCTGTGGGAGAAAACATGTGAGGCACAGCCCTCACTTTTCCCTCACATGGTGTACATAGCCACCAACAACATGGGCCGCGGCTGGATTAATATTGGTTTTGAAACAGCTGATGAAGCCAATGCTGCAGCAAAAGTCTGTGTGGAAATTGCCCTCCCTGAGGGCAAAAAAATTGTGCACACCGCGCGCACCAGATGGAACAAAAAAACTTTGTTCATCTCTTTTGACTCACTCCCCACCAACCTTCCTCATAAGGTAATTGAGGAGGAGCTCCGCAAAGGTCTCGTGGCCTATGGAGAAATTCAGCAACTCAAATTACAGCAATTTCGCCTGATGCCCAACATGTGCACAGGCAAAGCTATCGCTGTAATCAATCCCTTCCCAGAAGTGGAAGAGGCCTTATCCAGAATTCCCCACACAGAAGAATTTCACTTTGAAGATGGGGGCCAGTCAGCCACATTCAAGTTACACCAGAGCGCGCATTACCCATTTGCAACCACTGTGGCTCACTGGGCCACAAGGAACATGCATGCCCTGTGAAAGAGGGCTTAATGGAAAATGACTATTGTGAGGAAGCAATGGACAAAGATAACGAAAACTTCGCCAAAATGACTGATGGTCACCACCCATTCCGCTGAGGTGAAGATGGACTATACTCCATCGTGGACCCAGTTACAAATAAACAACGTAAAGCAGCGCAAAAAGCCTGCAAGCGAGCAGCGGCCAAAGTGGCAGCACATGCGGAGTCCACCATTAACCCCAGACAAATTTGGGAGGATATTTTGGATATTCACCAAACCAACCAATCAGAACAATATGCCCAGGTCGAAAATTTTCACAGTAACCTGAATGAGTCACAAAGCGACATCAGTCATGCACATATTGAGGAACAATGCAACCGCAATTTGGGCGAAAATGCGGTGCAAAATTCACCAAAGTTGAACCTCAAAAATACAAAATCCAATAAACAATCCGCATCAAATCAACATGAGACCTGTGCAGGAAAAGTTGATGCAAATGCAAAAAACTGCAATTCCATTGAAACATTGGGTAAGATCAAAGGAACCAACAATGGCAGTGAAAGAATTGGAGTACAGACGCAGAGCATGGCCAAAATGAGCCATGGTGGGATAGGGCCAGAGGGCCCTCCCAACCACTCCTGAGGCGCCGCGGGCACCTCAGTGTCAATAGGGATGCTAAACATCGCAGGAGCCAGGGCTCATATGTCCCAAGCCAAAAAGCTGGCATTCCTGCAAAAACCCCTTGTAGACATCTTGGCCATCCAAGAAACCCACTGTCTACAAGGGGAAGAAGAATCCTGGTCAACCAGGGTTGCACCATCACAATCAGTATGGACGTCTCACTGTGGGGTGATCGTCCAAAACAACAAAAAATTTAAAATTACAAATTTGTCATCACACTTACATGGTCAAGTCCTGGTAGCAACAATCACATGCCAAGAGGAAATAATTTCAATAGCATGTATATATGCACCATGCACTGCAACTGAGAGAAAACAATTTTTTGATAACATTCCTACTCTCACCTCCCACCAGATACCATTATGTTAGGCGATTTCAACTTCTGGGATAACCCCAATATGGATTGTTGGCCTAATCCCAGGGGATACCCACCTGGACACATTGAATTCCGCACAATGAAGGCATCTCTTGGCTTACAGGATGCTCTTCCACCCGATTCACCACTCCTTCCCCACATGATGCAGCCCAACATATGCAAGGGAGCGCTCATATTAATGAGTCGCATTGACCACATCCTCATCCCGCAATCCCACCGCTCAAGAATCTCCAAATTTATAACAAAAAGATCAATTTTTCTTACCACCGATTAGTTATGGTGCAGTTAACGCCAACCCAATCCCACACACAGGTGTCACCTTGGAGAAAGCTTCACCCAGAAAATATAAAATTGCCTGAGATATTTTAATGGGTTGAAAACAAGGCTACAAACCCAGAATTCCCAGCCCCATTCACTTTGGATCCCATCAGAACATGTGAAAATTTCAAAAGGATTTAATCAACAAAACCTGACATATTGCATCATGCAAGTACACCGCGGACACAGCCACAATCAAGCGTACCTTGGCGGAACTAGACCACCTGGAAATAAATACTCTGAATCTGGCTATAGCCCTAACTGGGGATGCAAATGGGCAGAAATTTCTGCCCAACTTAACAACCTCATCTTCGAACACCAACACAGAATCAAAGTATTGAACAAAGGTGAGTTCATAAAGGAAGGCAAAACCTGTTCAACATACTTTTTCTGCCAATTCCACTCCCATGGAAACCAGCCCATGTGCACACAGGTCCGCAAGACCAACGGCACCATGGCAACTGACCCTGAGGAGGTCAAGGCGGAAGTACACTGCTACTACACTGAATCATATTGTGAAACACCAACAGATTCACAAAAAATTAAAGAATTTATACAAACTGCTGAGATACAAAGTACACCACTGAATTACAATATAATATCCCTTATTACATGGGAGGAGCTTTGGGAGACAATTCGCGGAGCACCACATTGAAATGCCCAGGGCCTGATGGGATACCCTACGAATTTTACAAAAATATTTTCAACAAATTGCCCCCCTCCTATTGGCGTCTATGAACCAGAGCTTATTAGAAACACGCCTATTACCAGGAGGCCATGAATCCTACATTATAACCTTGTATAAAAAGGGTGACAAGTTGGACTTGGCCAACTGGCGCCCAATTGCACTCTCCAACACTGACACAAAAATTTTAACAAAAATTTTAGCAGCTAGATTAGGCGCAATTGCATCTGACGCCTATCACCCAACCAGTATGGGTTTATACCAGGGCGTTCAATCTGGAACAACATACACCCTGTTGCAAACATCTGCCAATCCAAAGCAACTGGTGCCCTGGTCTTCTTGGATCAGGAAAAGGAGTATGACCGTGTTAGCTGGCCATACCTAAAAGAATGTCTACATGCCTTCAATCTCCCACCAAGATTCATAAAATGGGCGATGCTCCTAACAGAATCTGCAACCATGGCTGTATGCGGCCCTGGATTCATATCAAACAAGATTAAACCACACAGAGGGCTCAAACAAGGGGATCCCCTCAGCCCACTGCTATACAATTTCAGCTTTAACCCACTCCTCCGAAGTAACTGACTCACGTCTCATGGGGATAACCGCACAAGGACAACCAACAGTCAAGATACTGGCCTTTGCGGATGACTGCTTAGCAGGTATAGCAAACAATGAAGATGCCCAACAGTTGGAACGCACTCTAGAGGAATACTCCAAGGTGAGCAATGCATCGCTCAACAAAAGGAAGACAGAAATCATCCTCTTAGGAAATACACAAACAACTGGGCCACAACATCAGAACCTCATACCAACACATAAAGAAAAACCCAATCATTTTACCCTTTGCAACACCTCCCACCACCACTCCTGTCCAACACCTTGGAATCTGGCTAGAATCAGGGGGATATGCTAATGAAACAATGGAAAGCAACCTGTTACAACGGGTATCCAAACGCGTTGCCTCCCTCAAGGGAAGAACCCCAGGACTAATAGGACGAGTTACAGTTGCTAACTCGCTCATCTTCCCAATACTGTGGTACCAGGCCCACGCAATAGCCTTCTCACCTACCTTTATAACCTCAATCCGCGTGCTTATCCAGGGCTGGCTGTGGCCTGGCTCTCACCCTCCTATACGGATGGAAACACTATTTGGCCCACACTCAAGCGGAGGCATGGGACTAATAGATTTTGAGAGCCACGCCAATCACATCCTAGGTACCTGGATAAAGGAAATCCTTGCTCCAGACCTTCTGCAACAACATTGGTCCAGAGCAGCAAGGACTAACTTTGTACAGGCGCTCAAATTAACCAACCCACATAGTCCACCCAGACTACTTTCTTACCTTGCTAAGCACCCTACTGCAACGGGTCCACATGGAACCTCCCCTCATCTCAAACATATCCTATGAACTATCCGCCGTATGGGATGGACCATAGAGAACATGTGTACTATACAGGAAGGGGACGACCCAGCCCCAATTCAAATTAAGAAACCCAGAAAACCACCCCCAGAGGGATATGCTCGCAACAACCCCAAGCATAGCTAGGATAAAATACCTAGATATGTTGGACATTCCCTATGATTTAACCACACAGAAGGCAATGTGGAAAATGACTCACCACCCACTCCTACAGCCAAGGATAAGAGCAAACGCTTGGCGCTGTCTGAGAAGGACCTATAGGATGGCGGACCGTTCCAACTCCCTCCACAAAACATGTGCAGTATGTGGAGGGGAGGGATCCCTACATCACCGCCTAGAAACATGCCCCCCAACCAAAGCTATATGGCAGGAAGTCGCACGACTGCTTAAGATCCAAAACGAACAAGAATTCTCAATATTAAAGGACATCTTCGCACTCCAGATTGAGTCACTGATCCCATCTACCCTCCATCCCCTAATAATACCCATTACAATGTGGACAATCCACACAATTGAATTAGATGCGTTCAAGGGCACGGTCCCAACCATTCATGGGGTTATTAACAGATTCCATGTTCACTTACTGGAGCACTTCCAAGCCTGGCTCTATGGATATATGAGACCAAGGCAAAAAGCGCTCATAGAATTATGGTTCCCACTCTGGTTCCTCCACACAGACCCTTTCCTTCACACCTGTTCCATAGCAGGGGAAACCACCTCGGAATAGTGCACCAACCTCCCATACCTGGCAGTCCCGCTGGCAACAGGGGTAACTTGAGTACCCTGGGGTGCCTAATTTTATGTTTGTCAGTTATTTCCTTAGTTTTATGTATATTTGGTAATGTCCGTCCCCTGGTAAGCTTACCTCAGTTAAATAAACTCCATGCTCATTGGGCGTTTGGGCCAATAATAACAGATCAACAAAGGCTAATCAGGAATCTAAGGGCTTATGTTTGAGTCAAGAGGGGGAATTGTCAGATTCTGGTGGTTGACTCGAAACTTAAACCTTTGACAACCATCAGATCAGGCCAATTATCCTTTCAACTCTCAAGCTAACACCTATACTCTCACCTCAAAACCTATTGCAATTACATGATTCAGGCCAAATATCTCAACCAAAATTTTAATCTAGTATTTTAATAATAAGATCAGGCAAATACACTTGCACATTTTGGCCAATTATCACTTCAGCAAATCTCAGCAATTAGTCCCAATTATTGGGAACATTATCAAACATTCAGTATACAAAATCGTTTGGGACCAACCAAAAGTTAACGTTAAAAAGTCCCATGGACCATCAGACAAATGAAAAAACGTAATCAGTTTACCACCCTAGGGCAAAATTCATATGTCAATCCATGTAATTGGCACAATAACACTTGCATATGGATCACCTGAAAGGGAGTACCTAGTGCTATTGAGAGAGAGGCCTGCTGATGTCCCAATTAGGGGTACATCATCTACTTTAATTGATGCAAGAATTTAACAGAAGGTGTATTTCATCAGCAATATGACAAAACTCAAGTCAAGAAGATTCTAGGAAAATTTTGCATGTTTTATTGCAATTTTTGTCCCTGAAATCCTCCCAACCTTGAGAGTATTTTGCCGTCAATAAACCTAAGAAAAGGTCTCAGTCATATCAGTTCAAGGGCTTATCTGAGCTGGTCTAATATCTGTTGAAATTTTGAGCTTGAATGTGGCCAGGAGATGCCCTAGAGGTATAAATACCAGCGCCTGGCCTAATGATTGATTATCTAATAAATAGCTTATAATAAAAGTTATACTCATTTTATCCTTTTCCTGGTCTTTATCTGAATCCTAACCTTGGAGAAGTGTTGACAAGATGGAAATGCCAATTCCACAGCTTGTATTAAAACCTTCTTTGGAAGAAGCTCCCAATTATTTTGGGAAAATTAAGCCTGAATTTGACCAGAAGAGTGGAGGCTATTTTAATCTGCCTAGTGAGTTTCTGAACAGTTCAAATACCGTAAGCCACTAGCAATATTGAGGATTAATCTATAGAACTTCATCCCAATTAATAATGAAAAATAATAATTATCAAGTGAGCTATTCTCAGAATCTCAAAGTGGTTCCTCCACAGAGATTAGGAACTTATAATATACTTTAAAAAGCAGAGGGTGGCAGAATTTCCACCCTCACTATTAAAGAATAACATATAACAAACCTTTAGCTCTTACCTAAATGAGTAGTTGGTTTAACAAATAACTAATTATAAAAATACAATTGATTTGCAAAAGAGAGTGATATGATCTAAAGATAGGATAAAAATTACCAAGAAAAAATTAGCAAATCTTGTCATATATCAGTTTTAAGAAGGCACTGTTTAGAGTGCAGATAAAAACTAGTTCAGTAAAGCATTATAAATATATCAGATCATAAGTTTACAAAGACCAAATTAGGCTTAATAACTGTATATTGATATAGTAAATATAGTCACCTTAAATAATTACAGGGAATAAGTGTTAAAATAGCGTAGAAATGCATGTTGCACATGCTCACTAAATCTATCAATAATTAGTTAATTTTCTATATCAAGTCCATGCTCATTTAGCACAAGTAACTCGTTTAACAGTCAAGTTTTCCAATGACTCTTCTGCTATAATGACCATCCAACTTATTGTAAAGTTGCTTTGATCCATTGATTTACTACTTGGAAGCATTATCCATGCCAGCCTGTACTAGGAAGTCCCCACTTTAAACATGGGGTCCAACAACACTGTGTGTGCCATTGAAAACTCAGCCTGTAGTTTAAGAATTCAGCCCTTACAGGCCAAGGTGCGGTGGGCAATTGATTCAGACTGACATCTGGTCACTTGTAGGGAAGGCAATGATACCTAGAATGTCAAAATCCCTATATGTATTTGAAACAGTTGATGTATGGGTGAGCCACTTTTTCTCAATTAAGCCTCAAAATAATATATGGACACCAGGAAGTATCCAGGATGTCCTCTCCAAAGGTGAACTAAAAACCTGGTCGTTCTGGGTCATCTCCATGCCACCACAACTTCAATGCAATTGATGCTTTATGGTGAGGACATATACTTACCACTGGACCACACCCTTTTGGTGAAGGAATCAATAAATTTCACCTATTCTTAAATCTGTTGGACCACAACATTAAACAATAAGCTTTATAGTTTAAAACTTCACCTATGGGAGAGGCTAAGTTTATGCAAAATGATATATATTAGAAGCGGAGGAACTGTGGTAAAAGTATTAAAGAATGAGGAGCCTGAAGAGCAATCAGCTAGATATTATTTCCTAAAATATATAAGCAAATTATACTATTAAAGCATTGTAAGCCTAATAGAAAGTGTCCTGGAAATTTGACAACTTGATTAAGAACTTGCAACTAGGACCAAATTTGTGGGAATAATTTGTATTAAATATAATCTATCTTAGTAAAATTGATTAATAAATCATATCAGATTAATTGGGATTGTGACTGATACTGATTTATTCCTAAGTACTATTAGGAGATCTATGTAGTGATTAAACCAATAGTTACAACAATAGTCTCCTTTAATTTTTTGTTTCAAGAAAATAATTCTAAGATATGGGCAATACATTTTTTTAAAATTATCTTTAGAATCTTTTGAAAACACATTTTAACATAGCTATCACAGATATCACTATTAAGCATTTAAGATCCCTTATATTTCCATTTTTATTTACTAGACATATTTTTCAGTATAGTTGGGAGACTAAAGATATGCTTCTCACAATATGTGACATTCATACTAACAAAGTTTTCAGTCTAATTATGCTCTCTTATTAACTTATAAGGCAATGATTTAATCACTGGGAATAACTTCAAAAGATCCTACTTAAACCTTAGTGTAATCCAATTTTTTTTCATATTATAATGCTGTAAGACTAGTTTGTCCTTTATCTGTTAGTGAAATTAGAAACTTATCTTTTAGAAAAGACATAAATAAAAAATAAAGACTATCATTTACATATTCTTGAGTTAATGAATCACCTCATGAAAGCTCCTTGCAAATCTCTTTAGTCAACATTATTACTTTTCTATTAGCTTTTATAATTGACTTGGAGACTAAACTATCTGTAACTTCTATATATACTAAAATGCTTTACAATACTCATATTAGGTTATAATACAACTAATTAAATAATGATTAATCTATCTAGTATATAATTATTTGACCTTGGTACATTAACTAAGCTAATATATTTACTTATAATCAGGCGAGTAAATTTTACTAGATGGATTACAGAAATATTTCTAGGCGTCATACTTTTATTAAACAGAGTATTACTATTTTCTATAATATTCAAGTTTATTGTCACAATTGTTTGACAGTTGAGGCCTTTCCTTTACACATATTGCAACATTTTTTAAACACTTGGTCTAATTATGACGTTAATTCTACATTTTTTTTAAATAAAAAGAAGGTCAATTTACATGCAAGTATATGATATAAACTACGTTTGTTAGACTCACTGGGTTTGAGGTGTCAAAATTCATTCAAAAAATTTAAGGCTAGCAATCTACAGGCTTCAAACTTCATAGTTTTAGTAGCATCAGCGATTTTTTTATAGCTAACAGTCTTATAAACAATAGGCTTATCTTTATCAAATTAGAAAAATAAAATTTATAATAAATAACAGCTTTATTGCTTACAAATAAGAGATAATTATACTATCATTTAATTAACTTTTAATTTAAATATCATTATATTTGAGAGGAAAAATATGAACAATCATGAATGGAACCAAGATGCCTTAGTCTAGGAAAGCGAGTTCCATTAATATGAGGATTATACCCCTCCATCTCAGAAATCCTGATTTGTTGTGAGTTTATCCCATATGCACATATCAATCAATAAATTAATGAACTTTCTTTTTGAAGCCAATTATACCTACATCTAATTAGTTATGACTAATAAAATCATTATTTTATTTATATTCTTAATTATGATATCTAACTTTTCTTTCTCATTGTAATCACTATTGCAACCTATTCAATTCAAGACTGAATCTAGTTTGATAATCTCACAGAGGAGATTAGTCTGCGCCCATGTCAGGGAGCAGTTGGGCAAGCAAGGTAAGAGGAGCAGGTGGAAGGCCCGCGGCCTCCAACGTTCAAAAACGCCCCAGAGAATCTGGCGGAATTGACAAAAATACTAAGAAACTGGCGGTCACTATTTCCCCAGTGATACTCGCATGGCAAGCATGATGCAACCAGTGCATCAACATGCCACACCCCCAGCCACTTTTGTCAGTGGAATTCGGAGTCTGCATGTTTCTGGACATCCAAAAAATGGCCTTATGGGAAGAATTTTGTAAAGATGTACACACAATTTTCCTGATGGCGGTGTACGTTGCACCTCACTCCATGTCACGCAGTTGGCTGGACCTAGGTTTTGAAAGCAAAATGGCAGCAGATGAGGCTGCAGCAGTGCACATAGTGGTCGACCTCCCCAAAGGGCAATGGGTCATCGAAACTAAATGCACCAGATGGACAAAATCAGACCAAATTTTCCTCACGTTTGACTTTTTGCCTACTACGGTAAAATGTGACAATTTGGAACAACACCTGAAAGATGGTCTCGCCATATATGGCGAAATACAATCTTTTGAAATGCAATGCTTCACGCTGATGCCACACCTGTGCACTGGCAAAGCCATCGCAGTTTTGACCCCAACTGAGGAGATTGCAAAGGACCTAACCCAGATCCCGCAATCCACTTTTATTGATATTGCAGGGCATACCACCCACCTATTCTGGGTGACCGTGGACAGCGCGCCCCCATTTGCACCCACTGTGATGCATTTGGCCATAAGGCACATGCATGCCCCATCAAGGAGGGCGTCACATTCCAAGAGCACCCCTCAGCAGCCATGGCCAGCGGAGAGGCGCACTACAAACCAACCGCAAGCACCAAGGAGGCCTTCCCGTGGGGAGCACAAGGCTGCTACCTACTGGTAAAGCCTATCTCCCCACAAGAGTGGAAGAAGGCCAAGCAGGCCCATAGGGCCGCGGCCAAGGAAGCAGCCAAAGCCACCACCACTATCTCACACTCACAACGCCAGGAGGACATGGAGACCTTTGTGGTGGAAGCAACTTGGGAATTCATCAACCAATCATATTTGGAAGCCCATGCTGAGCGGGCCACTCAATCTGAGGATCCAATGGGAGATTTGATCTCACCCAATCGTTGCACCTAAGCTCTGATTGAAACTGACTTGGGACCCATCCTAACTGAAAATTTTTTTTTGACCCACTCAATGGTGCACCAAACTCACCCGCACCACAAAAAATTCGTACGACATTGGAAAAACAAAAAGTGAAGGCTAAAGCCAATGCAACTCTTTCCGAAAAAAATCAACAAAAACTCTGATAGCATTGCTGCTAACACCCACACTGCTGTGAAGGCCCGCGGGGATCTAGAAGAGGATGGTGGGCCCAGGTGCCCACCCCCTTGCACCTAAGGTGCGATGGGGGAAACCTTCACCATAGGGACATTAAATATTGCCAGACTCAAGGCCTCCCCATCCCAGGCTAGGAAACTGAGTTTTTTACAACACAATTTACTGTGGATATCCTGGCCATCCAGGAGTCCCACTGTCCACGAGGTTCCAAGGAAGCTTGGAAAACAATGCTCCTCCCATCCCTATCCTTTTGGTTAATGCACTGTGGGGTGCTAATTTGGAAAAATAATTTTTTCAAATTTTTATCCTCAGAAACATTCCTAAATGGCTGAGTGCTTGTTGTCATCTTCTCGCGGGCTGACGTAGCACACGCAATTGTCAACGTCTATGCCCCAAATGGTGCATGTGAGCGTCAGGAATTTTTCTCATTGGTCAAATCCCTCCCGCTACCCCCAGACTCCTTCATAGTCAGCGACATGAACTGTTGGCTAAACACACCAACAGACCGGTGGCCTTCCTCACCCCACACCCCCCAAGGTCACATAGAACTACGCATTCTAAAGGCCACCCTCAGGTTAATGGATGCACTGCTGTAACATGCCCCGCTGCTTGAAAACATGACATGGCCCCACGTCCACAACAGCCAATTAAGGTCCATGACCTGCATCGACATTATTCTAATGCCAGCGAAATTCCAACCCCACATCTCCCACTTCAAGACAACAAAATTGGAATTCTCTGACCACTGACTGGTCTCGCTAACCTACCACCTACCTGTCACAGCTGCTATGGCCCCACATTGGTACAAAATCCGCCCCCCAAGCTCGGGTCACCAGGATTTTCCATGTGGGTAGAAGAGGCAACTATGGCAAAAAAGTTTGTTGCACCGTTTTGCGTGGACCCCATTTCCACATGAGAAACTTTCAAAGATGACACCATCCGCCACTCTCGCCATCTCTCCTCCAGATGCTCACGAGCCACATCAGCGGTTATCTCGCGCGCTCTGGCAGAATTGGCACACTTGGAGTCCAACATCCCAGTTACAGGATACAGCTCTACCTGGGGCTGGGAAGTGGGCAGAGGCAGCTACCCACCTCAATGCACTCGAAAGACAACACAAACATCAGGTTTGTGTTCAGTACAGGGCCACATGCATCACAAAAGGCGACAAGTGCACCGCACATTTCTTTAAAAAAATTTTTGCACCACGCCAGAGCATGGCCTGCACACAGGTGCAAAGATTGGATAATTCCATTGCGGATACACCAGCCAAAGTGGCAATCAAAATGCAACAGTATTACTCCGAGTTGTACCAATCCAACCCAATTCAGCTGGCTGAAGTGGCGGAATTTCTCAACTGAGCCCACATCCGCTCCATTTTCCAATACCCAGAAATAATGAATTTGATTACTCCGAACTAATTATGGACAGCCATTCGCGATGCACCAAACCAAAAGTGCCCAGGCCCAAATGGCATTCCATATGAGTTCTACAAAAAATATTTCAAATATATATCCCCATTGTTGCTCGCCTCACTTAACCAGAGCCTTTTGGAAATGCGCCTCCTACCAGGAGGACATGAGGCCTTCACTGTCACACTCTTTAAAAAAGGGGATAAGCTAGACTTAGCCAACTGGTGCCCCATTTCTAACAAACACAGACACCAAAATTTTAATAAAAATCATGGCTAACCGTTTAGGGACTGTAGCATCTGCCACCATCTCCCCAGAACAATTTGGTTTCATCCCCAGAAGGTCAATTTGGGATAACGTGCACTCTGTGGCTGATGTATGTCAGTCCACAGCCTCTGGGGCACTTATATTCTTGGACCAACAAAAGGTCTATGATAGAGTAAACTGGAAACACCTCAGGGCCTGCCCATCAATTCCGCCTACCCCTCGCTTCATCAACTGGGTAATGCTGCTCACAGAATCTGCAACAATGGCAGTGCGTGGACCTGGCTTCCTAACGGAAGTAGTCCGCCTTTAAAGGGGCTTGCGACAAGGGGACCCCCTCAGCCCACTCTTATACAACTTCAGCCTTGACCCACTACTGCGAAATGTGAATGCCCAACTCACTGGGGTCCATGTGCCAGGCCAAGCCTCAGTCAAGATGATGGCGTTTGCAGACGACTGTGTGGTGGGGGTGTCTAATAATTAAGATGCACGCGCGCTTGAAGCTCTCATCCTGGAGTATTCCCGGGTAAGTAACGTGGCACTGAACGCTTCCAAAACCGAAATCATCCTCCTTGGTTGGTTTCAGAACTGCTGGACCCCAGCAATTAGTTCCCAACCCGGCCCATCCGCTCGCCCATGTCCTCGCCCTACTAATTTAAAACACACCGCCCCACTGGTGCTCCCCTTTGTGCCACGTCCTACCATAGGACCAGTACGCCATCTGGGCGTGTGGATGGAGGCAGGTGGATACGCGTCAGCAGTAATGGAGTGCCATATTATGGATAACATGATGAAGCGAATTGCCTCTCTCAGAGCCCACCCTACTTCCCTTACTGGCAGGATTGTTTTAGCCAACTCCATGCTCCTATCCAAAGTCTGGTTTGGAGACCATGCCATCCCCTTCTCCTCAAGCTTCTACAAATCCTTGTACGCCTTGCTGCAAGGATGGCTTTGGTCAGGCCGCCTTCCACCAGTGCGGCTAGAGGTCATGTTTGGCCCTCAAAATCATGGTGGCATGGGCTTGCTTGACTTCAAAGCCCATGCCACCAAGATCCTGGGTACCTGGATTGCGGCCGTCACCACCCCTACACTCCCCTCCCAACACTGGTCCCGCGCAGCTCGCTCCAACTTCTCCCGCGCCTTGGGCCTCAACAATCCATTGAACCCCCACTCCCTGATGAAATACCTCGCTTCACATACATCGGCCACAGGTCCTCATGGGACTAAAACCAACTACAAACGAATCCTCCTCTCCATGCGGAGCGCTGAGTGGAGAATTCATATTAGCGGACATACAACCCAAAGAGGCCGCCCCTCTCCTTAGTTCACATAAGAGGTACAGGGGCTACCCATCCATGATGGCGTGATCCCCATTCGACCCTATGTCCTATCCAGGGTGGATTACCTGGACATGATGGACATCCCTTACTCCATTGAAACCCAAAAAAAAATCTGGAAATATGTACACCATCCTCTGTTGCAACCTCAAGTCTGCTCCCATGTGTGGTGCTGCCTGAGGCGGGTGTATCATACAGCTGAGCGCTCTAACGCTTTACACTCATCCTGTGTCGTGTGTGGCCAGTATGGAACGCTGTTTCACCGCCTGGAGAAGTGCCCTACCTCTAAAGTGATATGGCGCGAAGTTCAACGTCTTCTGGTCCAAGATCAAACGCATCCCTTCAGTCTTTCAAGAGATATGTTCGCTCTATCAATGGCCTCCCCCCTTCTTCCCTCCCTTTGTGCTTTGGTGGTTGCAATCGCCATGTGGAACATCCACACGATTGTCTTAGATGCCATCGCAGGCTCCACCCCCACCCTCCCAGAAGCGGTACACATATTACAGTCCCATTTTGTGGACCACTTTCAAGCGTGGATGTTTGGATACCTCCCACCACATCGCCAACAGCTGGTCTCTTCCTGGTTCCCAGTCTGGTTCATCAAATCAGACCCCTTCCTCCACATGTGCTCAATTGTGGCTATGGCCCCTTCACACATTTCCTACCCCTCCCCATAAGTGGCGTTCCCGCTGGCAACAAGAGATAGCATCGCTTCTCTGGGGTGCCTCCCCTGGTACTAAGTTTTGTCTCTTCTGAGTCATATTTGGAAGTGTCCGTCCCATGGTCGGCCTTCCCCACAATAAATTTAAAAAAGTAAAGGGTTTTTGAGAACAACATTATGTCATCTAAAAAATCGATCAGGCAGCTCAATTTGAGATCTTGCATGATATGTCCATTGCCTAATGAAATTAGGTTTGCACATTGCATAATCCATGATGAACCCAGTAGGTTGGAATGATCCTTGCTTACATATCAACATGCACTTTTTAATAGTCCTCTGGCGATAAATCTATCTACCAATATCCACTGGTAAAGTTTATCATGGGTAAATAATTTAAGCCAGAGAGTCAGCTAAATCATCATTAATTCATATAATTGGATATCTGTCTTTTCTTTTGAGGCTATTTAGCTTCCTGTTAACCATTACTATTCTGTGAACAACAATTTTATTTATGAGTATTAGTAGGGAAAAATATGGACTCTGGGAGGGCACAAGTAAGCCGGCATCAAATATTTGCTTGAGCTCAGCATATATGTATTACTCCTTTACCAAGACTTCCTATATGGCTTCAATTTTATTAGGGTTAAATCTCCTATGTCAATACTATGCATTCAGTTTTTCATGTGACTATAGTCGACATCTGATGTGAATAAAACATCTTGATAAGATTTGAGTAGTAATGTAATTTTATTAATTTTCTTCTGATTTAAATTACTAAATACTTTGACTTGAGAAATGGTAAAATTTTGATTATTAACAAGTTAAAACAAAATCAAGGTGAGTAAAATAAATGTGCCTTATTAATTTTATTAATGGGATTCAATTGACCTTTTCCAATCTCTTGAATTTTCAACTATGATACCTTGATTAGTCAGGCATCAAGTAATAGCTTAATAGGACGCTGGTAAGCTGGGTCAAGGACTCTAGTAAACTACTAGTTCAAATATAATGACTCCGTTGACACTAGTGATAAGTAGCAAGCATTTGAGTGTATACATAAAGCTATTTGGTAGAATCCACTCCTTGTACTCCTGGTTTAGATTTTGCCTTCTCAATAGCATAAAAAGTATGCCATCTGCTGCATCTACTAATTTGAGGAGTTTTTTTTGTTTTTTTTAGAAGTAGAAAATTGCAGAGGCAAAGAAAAAACAGGGTACTTGACCATACAATTTTTTTCTTCTTGCTGAATACTTTATTATACAGTATGGGGAGAACTTAATTTTGGGAAGCGATGAATAAAATTCTTTTTAGATTATTTTTTCCTTCATAATCATCCATAAACTGTGTCTCAATAAGTATATCATTTTGGACATTATTAAATGCAACTGCTGGAGGTGAGAAAAGTAATTTGCCAACTCAAATTGGCAGGGAAGAATACGCACCTACCACCTTGGTAAATTTTTGGACCAGCAGTGTTATAATACTAGATGTTCAGGGTCAGGAGCGAGTTTAATTTCTTGGTGAGATGGGATGAGACAACATTGATTGATGTTCCTGTATCCAAGATAGCCATTACTCTGACCTTCTAAGTTATCACTTCCACTTTGGTGATGTTCCACTGAAATTAGGCAGGAGGGCTAAAGCTTATTTCAGGAGGAATGTTTCATTAAGCTTTAGGAATTATTGGGTATTACTTAATTTCTATTAGATTGTGAATGCTCAATATGGGTTGGATCAACAGGGCAAGGCGCTGATCATCATCACTGACTGTATCAATTATTCTTGGTCATACAATAACTTGACTGAGTTAAGTGTCCCCAGAACCTGGATGAAACAATATCTTTGTGTCAAAGGAATCTATAATAGCAAGATCAGTGGGTGTACCTAAAATATAATAACCTGTATCTTTGCAACCCCCTTAAGAATTGTCACCTGATTTTTTTAGCACTAGTGGTGCCCACTCAAAAGGGGGAGCCGTCATGCATCTTTATTTGAAAATGAGCTAAACAAAGAGTTTATCAAAAAAATTTCTAATAAAGCCTAAAGTTATCAGCCTAGGAAGACATATCAGATGGTGAGGAACCTTTTTTCCTGCGCCTGATTTAGCTGGAGGACCATGGCAGAAAACATTGAGGTAGGAGCATCAGTGACATGTGGTTTAAGGAGGTATAGTTGTGGGTTTTCTTTGTTTATGAGGACATCAGTGTCCATTGCCACAACGTATTGAGCAGGTTGATGCTCAGCGAAAGTAATTTTAGCAGGCACACAAGTGAACAACTTGATGCGTTGGTGGGTCTGGGGATAATTAGGGTCATAAAGAGAAGTTTTTTCTGCGTTGATGCAGCCACGGCTTGCACCAAAAGCAAGCTCCTCAATTTCATACTTTGCATCTTTTTTAAAATCATGGGGAAGTTTGGGATAGGAACACCCTCTAAGAGGGGGTCCATAACCCCATAAAGTTGCTGGCGGAGCAGGGTATTGGCAGGGGTAGCTGCGGTCTCACTGCCATTTTATTTAAATTTTTATAATTAACAAAACTGGGTTTTTGCATGGAAACGGTAAGAGCACAAATTGAGAGGATTAGTAAAAAACTCCTCCAAAGCGGAATCTGGCTTGGCATTAAATGGCCAGTCGCTATCATTGATCCAGTTGAGACATTGAAATGGATTAAGCTCAGCCAACGCTGGGCCAGCCACTGGAATCAGAGTGTTGGTAGGAGCTTATTGGTTGTGGACAGTCAAAAACAACAGCTCAATTAAAACTGTCTCAGCCACCAACTCAGGATTACATAATCTGGGTGAAATGTTCAAATTTTTAAAAAAGTTAGTTTTGATTGGCTGCCTACTTAGAAGAGGAGCCAGAAATATGCTGTTGGCGGGGGAGGGAGGTTCAAGCCCCATTAAAATAACTGGGGTGAATCAGCCGCCAACCCAACGCCAGAGGGAGGAGCAGCAGAGTCAGAAGAGGCGGAAACCATATGGCAATTGCGCTTTGAGTGATCAAGCCTAAAGCACAAGGGGCTGATGGCGCAGTCATTTTTGATGTATGCCCAGAAAAGGTTGTCAGTGATGTATCTGATCATGGTGTGGGGGGAATTGCAAGATGGGAATCATAATGAAATTGGAAGATTGTCACAAAGGTGTGAGTCCCTGCCAGACATCCACCCCATTTGGAACAACAAAGTGAAACACAGGGTCTGCGCTGTAAATGGCCAAACCTCCATGAGCTTGTGATGGAGGCGTTTGGGGGAGAAATGGGGGCAACCTGGCAAACTGGACCACCAAAGTGGCCTCATCCAGGGGCCAGGTTCAAATGGTGAGGAGGGAAATATTTTCAAAACTAATGGCATCTTAGCTGCTGCTGCTACATCAGCTTCAGAGAAGAATCCAAGATTGAAATATCAGTGAAGATGGGAAATTTGATTAATGGCGGGTTTGTACACTGCTGTGGACATCTTGACGATGGCCATGCTTGAATATGAGAAGAGATTCCAATATTTGACTTGGAGGCCAAATGCAAATTGCTCTGTGGGAGCATCAAAGGGTTCTGGAGCACCGCATGGGAGCTTGCAAGGTGGTAGGCCAAGTTTCAAGGGGGACATAACGCCCAGTCCTATCAAGAGGGTTAGCAGAGCCAACCTGGGCATGCTTTGGCGGTAGGCGAAGTATTCCAGACGGTGGCGCACCACCACCCCAAGCCAGGATAGCAGGTGGCAATTGCACTGGCATTGGTAAGTTTTGGCTCAATCAAGCGGTTGTTTTTTGTATTTTTTGTAAAAAAGAAATTTTCGGCTTTTATTTAGTTATTGAAGCACAAGAGAGATTTCTATGTGCCTTTGCATCTTCTGGAGCCAAATGAGGTTGATTCTCCTTCCCAGATTGATTCCACCTTATACCTTCCTTCATTGTTAATGATGAGTCTATTGAAGAAAGTTTTCCTATTCAATATCAGTTAAGTCTATCAATATACTTTATTTCTACTTCAGCATATTTTGAAGTCTAATAGGTATCTAATCAACGATGTACAATAGTGTACCATTAAAAACTGAGCCACCATGCCCTCGTCAGAATGGGTAAATCAAATATATTCTTGAATGATTCTTTGATAAAATTCTTTCACTAATCCATTGATTTAAAAAGGGCCGATTGTTACCTAAGGTTCTATCTATCCTCACCAGGGTAAAATTATAGCATTTGTGAAAAGCCTACTATTACCTAGTAAACATCCAAAAACATCAGATGATTGCTATGTTTATGTTCTGTGTGGCCTAATGGCCTCATCATTTTAATTATATACTAACCACCTGTTAGTCTATGAGGGGAGCAACTCCAACCTGTGCCCATATTTAGTCAGGGCCTCAAAGCCCCCAGCAAGTTAATAGGCCATTAAGGCCTTAGGTAAACTTAAAGGGAAGAGATTGTGAGAAACGGTATTTTATTAAAATGATCCTTGAGGTATTTATAAAGCCTTGGTTTCTCAGGTATGGGAATATTCAGGAGTGGGAAATGTCAGCATCAATTGCCAATGGCAAATAAATATATAAATCTAAGTAATACTTTGAAGAGTGAGATAATCTTCTGGATTAGTCACTGGTAATTCCAAAAGGGGTAAATTGATTGGTTCAGCATTGGATGGTAATTCCTCATTACCCAATTGACGTTTTGACATCCTCAGCATTTAGTACTGGTGTTGAATAGAAATTTAAATATAATTAATCATTGGGTGATCCTGATATTTCAGATCAGGCTTACCCTAAGTTATTGGGGAGCCCAATTTGGCATCAGCCTATAGGCAGGTCGCAACCCCTAGTTGGAGCCTCCCTGTTAAAAGGAAAATCACAACAGAGACCCCTCCAAGCCTCAGCTAGGGGTCAGAGCCAAGGTGGGGTCACCAGATCTAGCAGCAGGGTGGAACGGGCCATGGTAGCTTGGTGTGGACCTTATGGCAGGGTATGGTAAGAATTATTGGGGAGTGGCCCTGGGATCAGCATAAGAGCCAGAATCAGCATTGGGGCTGGCATCAGGAGGAGGTCCTGGCATTTGGATTGACACCTGGCATCAGTACTGGGGCCAGCATTTGGGATTGAACCCAGGTAGCCTGGGCTTGGTTGCCTAGGCTAGTTTTGGGGCCCTTAGTCCCCCTCAACCTAGCTTGCCCTATTAGGGCAGGGCCCAGGATATCCTGGGCTTGTCTGCCCAGTATCCAGAATCAGATCAGCCAGGGGGCCGCTCTAATTGACCCTACCTCTTCAAACCTGGCTTGCCCTCTTGAGGTAGGGGCCAGGCCAGATTATACCTCCTGGGTTGTTTAGGCCCAGGGTATATGCCTCAGGCCAATAGCCCTTGGCTGCAACCGCCCCTCCTCTTTTTCACAAATTAGCTCTTGTGAGGAATTTGGGGGAGCCTGGAAGGGAGCACCAATTTTGTTGGGCCACGGGGAAGCAACTCCAACCCATGCCCACAAATAGTCAGGGTCCCAAAGCCCCTCAGCGAGTTAATAGGCCATTATGGCCTTAAGTTAGCTAAAAAGGAAAAGAGCTAGGCAAGAAATGTATTTTATTAAAATGATCCTTGAGGTATTTATAGAACCTTGATGGATTGGGAATGGGAATAAATGGGAGTGGGAAATGTCAGCATCAATTGCCAATGACAAATAAATATAACTATTTAAATAGTACTATGGGGAGTGTGATCATTCTTGGCATTAGTCACCAGTGATCCCAAAAGGGGTGAATGGATTGGTTCAGCGTATGATGGTAATTCCCTGTGGCCCAATTGATGTTTTGAAATTCTCAGCATTTAGTCACTGGTGTCAAATATAGATTTAAATACAATTAATTTTCAAGATCAATCCCTGATACTTTGGATCAGGCTTACCCCAAGTTAATGGGGAGCCCAAACTGGCATCCACCCATGGGTGGGTCGTGACCCCTAGTTGGGGCTTCCCCACTAAAGGGAGAATCCTAACACCCCACTCATTTCAGTGCTAGGATGTTTGGTCAATTGGGTGAAATTATTGTGATTTTCTCTGAACAACCATTTAACTTTTATATTATCTTTGAACTATTTTAATTAAATCTTTATTCTAAATAAAAGTTTAAATTTCTAAGCCCTTGTCACCAAAATTGATCTATTGAATTAGATTACAACATATTTCCTCTAGACTGATGTTAGTCTGCTGGATTAAGTTATGGCAGATCCCCTTGCCTCTGCGCCCACATTTTTATATCTAGCCAGCAATCAATATAATTAATTTACTATTGTTTCTCTCTGGCCCATGATGAGGATATCTCCCAAGATTCTTTCTCTTCCCACCCCAATGGCAATACTCACCAAATCACTTATAATTAATTTACAAGGTTTTTGGCATCAAAAATGTTGAGTAGTTGACTGCGCCTAATCTTCAGATATTCAATAGGGACATAAAAATGTTAACATGCTTAATTTATTATGGATCATATTGGATATCAGTGATTATGGATCAGGAATATCCTACGCTTATGCAAATCTTGGGATCCACGGCCTAGTGATTCCACTTAATAATATTTGACTATGATGACACAGGCATGAGGGCTTTGTTGGTTAAAACGGACTTAATAATAATAGTTAACTTGATGACTTTGGTATGTAGGCTTTTTGGTCTATGTATAAATTATTTTTTAATGTCAGCCAAGTTTTTGATCAAATTAATTACTAATTAGTGGTACAAATCGCCTTGGTATATGCTGCCTATTGCTTATGAGTAGCATCAGTTCAGCTATTTGCAGATGCATCAGAAACGCTTTCTTGAGGTATTACCAATCTAACACTGACCCTGAGGCCATGTGAGATGCCCCTGAGTTGAGAGGACTGTAGACCCTCATATAAACTAATTACATCTTTCTCAGGCCAAGTGACATTGAAAATGAGGCGTCATGGGTAATATGTGGCAAACATCAATACATATAAATCATATCCAAGTTGATACTAATAAAGTACAATCAACTATTACAACAGGTTCATAGTTTAATCTATAAGTTTTTGTATTTAATACTTTATGCTGTATTAAGTCAAGAATTTACTTGGGAACAGAAGGATCAGGGAAGCGAGCCATTATCCAAGTAACAACAGAAAAATATGGCTGCAAAGTGTTATTATGAAACATCGATGAATCCCCCCTTGGGTTGGGACCATCTAGTACTAAAAAAGTGTTATTATGAAGGAGTTATATCTTAACTTTTTCACCTTCTGGTCTATTGTCATCATAAAATAGACGTTTGATACTCCACCCTACCACAGAAGAAGAACCATCCATCTGAACTAGAACAATAAGGTCAATAAAAATTATTTTTTTAAATCTCTCTCTTGCCGTAAACCAGTGTAAAAATGACTATTAAGGGTTTTATGTGGCCATAAGTTCTGGACCAAAAGTTTCTTCCATTTTTTGGTTAATTATATATGCTTGGTACTCTACGTGTAGTTTATTATAATGAAGTGGTAAATTATAGAGGCTCTTTTCTTTCATTTAGCTTGTTTAAGCTGCATAATAAAAACCTTAAACAAAATTGTAATCTTTTTATTTTAGGATTTACTGTTTCTATACGGTTCCCTTATTTTATCATTAAAAGTAACTGACCTGTGAACTGTGAGTTGAGCCTCAGCGCTGGTCACAGTAATAATGCTGCCTCCTCCTTTGTTAATGACAGTTTAAAAGTCATTGTAGATAAATGATGACTGCTTAATATAGCTTGCAATCAACTTTTTATTTTAGATTGTAGAATCTCAGGTTACCTTGAGGATCTGCTTACTAAAAAATGTTCAACTTCTCGAGTCCACTTGGAGACTTCATCTAAAAAAGATCAAGATCTCATTTAGTTTCTCCAGCAACGTTACCAGGAGTTAGCCTCTTTCACTGACGCCCCTGGATCTGAGGGGTCTGTGGGGCCAAGAGGGCCCTAGGGACATGAAGGGGACAAAGGTCCCCACGGACCCTAAGGGCCATCCAGTTCCTTAGTACCAGCTCCTAAAAATCCTAACAAAGCTGGAAATGTGACATCCTAACAGTGCTTGCAGCCTTATGGGGTCAAAATAAGAAATGTTCCTCAAATATACAAGCTTTGAATAGATGGCTCACTATATCCCTGAGTTTTGATCAATGCATTGTTGAACAAGATGTATAGTTTCAGTGTGTTCTCCAAGATCACCAATAGCGCATATTGAAGCTCAATGTCGTAAAGATTTTGACACTTGTTTAGTGTTTGTGTGAAGAATTTTGGGAGCTATTTACTCTAGCCTGATAGTAGATTGCTTCAGCTCCATTGATTATTTGAACATGTTACCTTTTATGTGCGTTGTCTGAATTGTTGATATTAAATTGTATTAGCAGTGATAATATGAAGACTATTACTATAGTTGAGCTTATAGTAGCCAAGATACATAATTCCAACACTAAACTGGTGATTGGCCTAATCTCAAATTTGTCTGTAAAATTGATAGGGACCTCTTCTCTCTTCTTGAATTTTTACCAAGAATTAGGTTCAGTAGTTCTTCTTTCTCTTATGTAAAACTTAACCTAGGATTAGGTTCAGAGGTTTTTACTCCTTCTCATCATTCATAGTCCGCAGAGATAACAATAAGATATACAAAAAATCTCCTATCTTTCCTACTCTAGTCTCAAGAGCGAAACAGTCTAAATTATCAAAGTACTTAAATATCTTTATCTGTAACTGGATCTGCTTTTTTAAGTAAAATGCAAGTGAATTTATAAGGGATTTCGGCGCCCAACTATACTGGTGACTCCCCAGTTGAAAATGGCAGCTTTCACAGAAGAATTAACTCACCAGTGTCACATGAAACAATAATCTTCCTTATTGGGTCTAAGAAGATTTTACCGCTAACTCAACGTGACCTCTTCTGGGCTGAAATGAAAAACGCGTCTTAACACCTTTGCTAAACCCCATCAAATCACCCTTATAAGATTATAAACATGTTTAGGTAATGGGACTCTTACCAATAAACTAAAGCTTGAAATCCAAAAAAGGTTAACTCATAGTTGCTTTATCGCAGGCGTCATTACTCTTCCAGCAACTCATAAACCCCTTATTCAATTAGCTACTAAACCTCAAATGACTCCTACAAGTTGATTTAGTTATCTATAATAAATTGACCTCCTCATTATTTGTTTATTGTCAGGGATCACCCCTGTCAAAACATTAGCGATCTGGTGGATCAAAACCTGGTGAATTACTATATATTCATTCATGATAATACTCCAAACAATAGTTATTAAATATAATCAATAACTACCACTTTCAATAGTTGGATTAATTCCCTAAGGATAAGCAGATTTATATAATTGTGGGAAAACAGCTGATTTTCGCTCACTAGTGACTCACGCCGGCTGGTTTTCACAAATGTTCCTAATACAATTAGTTTTAAAAAGAAAGCGCTATAAAAATTGGTTTTTATGGGTTTTGTTATGAGTGCTATAAGGGGAAAAACGATCTTCCTCGACCTCTGACTATCTAGTATTTAAAGTAATTTGAAGGCCGAGGGAGAATTTGGGAACATGTTCAGAATATCCTATATATAGTCTGAATTAGGAAATATGCAGGAATAGTATATCCTGGATTGGGAACTTGAATCAGGGAAGTGGAGTGAAGGAAGATGAATTCTGATCAGTTTAAACATACCCATGAGGTAACATCTTTATAAACTTGAGCCAATCACTGCCCAAGAAAATTCTTGCACCTGGGGGGACCCCCGCCAAGCCTATAAAAAAGGGGGGTCCCCATACAGGTGCATTGAAGGACTTTGTTGGGGTTGGGGGAGTGCCTTCTGATGATTCTCCTAAAGTCCATGGTGAGGTCAGAGTAATTTAACCAGCCCATTTTATTAGTGCCCGTACAGGTTTCAAACTGGTGTTTCTCCAAAAAATGGGGTTTCATCAAGAATTGGCCAGGGACTTTTGGCTGATTTCCTCAACTTTTTTATTATTAATTTTTAAATGAGCTCTTAATGACATCAGAATATTGCAAATGGCTGACATTTCTCTTTATTGGCAGAACTCAACCTACAGCATTCTTATCTTTAGTCTACAAAGGTAAATGTCCAACATCACCCCCCTCAAGAATGTTGGGGGGCGAGTAGGGTCGAAGTAAATGTCCATGTATGCAATTAGTAGTGATACCAGTATATAGATTTTTGATAGAGTACTCATCTCCTCTCTTGTAGAAGATGGTAAAAGGACCCTCCCAGATTGTTCCATTTTTACCGCTTCTAGGGGTGATGCAGTTATGTTATTATAACACCATGTCAGAAACTTGGAAAGTGGGCAATGGGGTTTAGGACTCATTTGCAGCCTGCCCTTCTCTTATTACTGTTGTGGCTAGATTGGTCATAGCTTCGGATTGAAGTTGAATTATACATTGAGCCAATCTTCTCATAACTTTCTCTGGTTCCTCAACTCTAGAAGAGAATACATCCTTAGCTAAGAGGGCAGGTATGCCTGGTTCCCGCTCATACAAGACTCAGAATGGTGACATTTTCAAAATCCGGTGATAGCTAATCTGGTATGCCATAAGAGCACTATGAAAATATTGATCCCAGTGAAGAGGATCAGATGAGGCCAGCTTTCACAGAATGGAAACCAAGGTTTCATTTTCTCTTTCCACTGTTCTGTTAATGGAGGGGTTATATGGAGCAGAGAAGAGTTGTTGTGCTCCCATAGAAGTGGTCAGAAGTTTGACTACTCTGGAGATGAAGGTTTTGCCATTATCACAGAGTAGTACTTGGGGCAACCTTGATGAGTGAAGATGTGTTGATGTAAAAAGGTGGTGGCCTTAGCTGTTTGATCAGGAAGAGCCACAGCTTCAACCCACTTAATGAAGTGGTCAATAGCTACTAGGATAAATCTGTTCCCACTAGTAGAAAGAGGAAAGGGACCTATTACATCTAAGCTGATGGTATGGAATGGTTGTTGTGGGGTAGTTGGTTGATATTGATATCTAGACTTGTAGCCAGATTTCTTCTTACAAGTAAGGCAGGCTTCCAAAACATCAACGATAGATTCCATCATTCTGTCCCAGTAAAACTGATCTTCGATCCATTCATAGGTTTTCCTTACCCCTCCATGACCTAGGGTAGAATGTGCTTCTAAGATAGCAGGTACACGCTCTGAAGGTCGAAGGTAAGGTAGCCATTTAGTCCCCACCTGCTTATACAACTTCCCATCTTTAACTTTAGTGTTATGAAAGTGCCGGGCTAACATCTTCTGAATGGGCTCATCCTCATCCTCCCATTCATTGGGGGTCATTAAGAGGTCATGTAACCTCTCCGCTTCACTATTATCCATGTGAAGGACTGGTAGTCGAGTCAACCCATCAACATTCAAGTGATGGGTTCCAGCGCAGTGTTCAATATTCATGTCGTAAGGCTGGAGCTTTAGAGCTCAGCGCGCGAGCTGACCAGTAGGATCCTTCATGTTCTGTAACCACTTTAAAGATGTGTGGTCTAACTACAGTGAGGGTAGTTCCATAGAGGAAGGGGCGATAGTGCTTTACAGCTAACAGAACAGCAAGGCACTCCTTCTCCGTGACACTGTAGTTACAGTCAGCTTTTGACAGCATCTTGCTAAAGTAGAAGATAGGATGATTTACACCATTTTCGTCCAACTGGGCTAAGATGGCCCCAACGGCATAGTCTGAAGCATCAGTGAATAAGATGAAGAGTTTATTATAATCTGGGTGCTGTAGGATAGGACGTTGTTGCAGCAGTTGCTTCAGCGTCTCAAAAGCAGCCTTCTGTTCTGCACCACACTGGAAAGGAGGGTTCTTGGTTAAAAGGCGGACAAGAGGTTCACTGAGATGGGCAAACTTAGGGATAAACTGATGATAATATACCATCATCCCTAGAAATACTTGAATGTCTTTGTAGGTTCTTAGGGGGAGGCATCTTCAAAATTGCTTCAACCTTATCTACCATGGGTTGGATTCCTTTTTGGGACATAGAGTGTACAAGGAAATCCAATTTCTTTTGGAAGAATGTACATTTTGAAGGCTTCAACTTGATATTCAACTTGCGTAATCTTTCAAACACCTCCTTCAAATGATCAAGATGTTCATGGAAGGTTCGTGAGAATACTGTGATATCATCAAGATATACGATGACACAAGTTAACTTTAGGTCCCTTAAAATGTGATCTATTGCCCGCTGAAAAGAGGCAGGCGCGTTGCACAACCCTTGAGGTAATCATGTGGGTTGTAAGAGACCTTCACTACAGATAAGAGCGCATTTCTCCTAGTCTTGAGGAGAAAGGTACATTTGCCAATAGCCACTAGCTAAGTCCATGACAGAAAAGAAATTAGAGCCCAAGAGTTGGGCCAAGTCGTCATCAATACAAGGAAGAGGATAGCTATCCTTCTTTGTGAGGCTATTTAACCTGGTTAATCCATGACTATCCAATGTCCAACATTCTTCTTTTGTAATAACAAGAGAGGGGAAGAACAGGGGCTTTGTGAAGGCACTAACAACCCTGCATCGAGTAACTGCTGAAGTTCTGTCCTCATTTGCTGTTCTTCTACCTTGGACTTTCGGTAGGGTTTTGACCAAATGGGTTGGGCATCACCCACATCAATGGAGTGGCACCATCACTTCATGTGACCATAATCGTTATCTGACTTGGAGAATATGTCACTATAGTCGTCAAGGAGAGTATGAACTTTGTCCAGCTCATCTGGGGTCAGCTCATCTGAAATATGGACATTAGTAAAAGTAAACACTAGGTTATCCGTTGACAGGCCCATATCCATCATGGAGCCAATGGAGTGAATCTGTTCAATATCTTCCACAGGGACTAACAATCCTCTGCCAATCTCCTGGTGTTTTTTTACAACTATGTCTTTTGAGGTGAGGTTTCTCAACAGCAGCTTAATGGGCCTCTAGTAGACTAGGTCTAGTATACCAGGCAATACCTGAGGCTCTAAGGGGCTGACGCCCTCAAAACTTACAAGGTGCAACAAGAAATGGTGTGGGATTTGAAGCGTGATCTTAGTGTCAACCACTAGTTGTTCACCAGGCTTAATTAATATCTTTTCTGCAGCATATAAAGGAATACCATCCCTAGCATCCACTAAATTATGCAATTTTCTAATATTGCACCCAGAGGTGGTATAATGCAAAGGAAAAGCGGAAAATGGGTACTCAACTAGGAAAGAATATTCGTTCTTGTTGGGATCTTTATTGGATAAGACTAAAAAGACTTCATAGTTGAGTAATGAGAGGTAACCTTGCTTCAGATTGATTATTTCCTCATACTAAATCATAAACTGAGTGCCTATGAGCATATCATACGCATTGTTGTCCAAAGCCATAGCAGGGGCTGATAAAATAAGCTTCCCAACTCGAATGGGAAGAGAGGAATATGCCCCAATAGCACGGGTATTGTTGGGGCCAGCCATTCCAAACTACTGCGTGTACTCCAAGTCAGGCGCTAACTTAATCTTTTTGATAAGCTTAGTGGAGATCACGTTGACTGGGGAACCGGTGTCCAAGATGGCCAAGATACGGACCTTTTGGATGACTACTTTAACCTTAGTGAGGATCCTCCAAAGTTGGGTGACAAGGCTAAAACCTCCTTGAGCCGTAAGGTGGAGGTGAGTTTTTTTTAGCAGTCTCAGAGTAGTTATTCATAATGGTTTGTAAGGGATGAACACGATGAAGAGGTTGAATCAATCCAGCTAAGAATTGATCACCATCGCTGGCAGTGTCAATCACTTGTGGACACCCTAAGATTTGACTGGAGTACGTTTCCTCAGGGATGGTGGTCTCGTCTACTCCTCCAGCGTTCAGGTGATCAGGAACCTCTACCTCTGCGGGGACTCCAAGTATGTATTAACCAAAAACATCATAACCCCCTCAGTTTCGTCCCCAAAGGTATTCTCAACAACTGTCAAGGCCATGGTGGAGGTAGGAGAGATGGCCACAGGAGATTGAATAGCCTTAGGGCACGCCTTTACCAGCTTAGCTGGAGGGGTAGGCATAGCAGCTTTAGTAGGCTGGTGTGGACGGATGGTTGTTACTACCTTACAGGGTTTTGAAACATTTGAAGGAGTGGTAATCTTATTAGGGTGCACAGAGGGAACAGGTTTTTCAGGGAGGGTAGGCATAGGTGAGCTCATCCTAAACTGTGCCTCAGGTGGTTTTTCCTTAATAGTGAGAGCTGAAGGAGTCACCTCAGCTTCCTTGGATGTTGCACTTATATGGAAATCGGCAACATCTACTAACGCCTCCTTTAGGTCACGGATATTTTGTAAATGGCGTTTTACTGAGATAATATGCCGGGCTAGAGAGGGCTGAGAAGCTAACCCAGTTAACAGGGCAGCTATAGCACCTTCCAGGGTGAGCATGTTAGAGGTGGTTAACCTTTGCGCAATGAGGTAAAATCGTTCAGCAAAGGTGATTAGTGGTTCATCCTCATACATGCTAAGGCGCATAAAGAGCTGTTTTTCCCTGAGTAGACTCTGCTTAGATCTAAATTCAGCCACAAGAGCCTCCTTCACCTTTACCCAGGTGAGCGAAGGATTCAGGTAAAGAACTATCATTTCTTGTGCTAAGCGGCTTAAACAGGGAAGGATGTTTTGAAATTTTTGGGTATCAGTGGAGCCATACATTGCAGCTTCATAAACATACAAAAACGTATGGATGTTTCCTACGCCAGGAGTGAATTTTTCCACAAGGGGGAAACTGGAAGGGCGCTGCTCATTCTCCTTAAGGCGGGATAAAACACTGGAGAGTTGCTCCTCCATAGCAATGATTCTAGTAATACAGGGATCCCCTGTAGTGAGCACCTTTTTGTGGGAAACCAGCTAATTTTTGCTCACTGGTGCCTCACACCAGCTGGTTTCCACAAATGTTTTTAAAGAATTAATTTTAATAAGAAAGCGCTATAAAAATTGGTTTTTTATGGTTTTGTTATGAGCACAATAAGGGGAAAAACGATCTTCCTCGACCTCTGACTAACTAGTATTTAAAGTAATTTCAAAGGCTGAGAGGGAATTTGGGAACATGTTTGGAATAGCCTGTATGAGTCCAAATTAGGAAATATGCAGGAATAGCGTATCATGGCCTGGGAACTCACATCAGGGCAGCGGAGTGAAGGAAGAGGAATTCTGATTGGCCCAAACATACCCATGAGGTAACATATTTATAAACTTGAGCCAATCACCACCCAAGAAAATTCTTGCACCTTGGGGACCCCCATCAAGCCTATAAAAAAAGGGGGGTCCCCACGCAGGTGCATTGAAGGACTTTGTTGGGGTTGTGGGAGTGCCTTCTGATGATTCTCCCAAAGTTCATGGTGAGGTTGAAGTAATCTGACCAGCCAATTTTTTTAGTGCCCATACAGGTTTCGAACTGGTGTTTCCCTGATTGATGGGGTTCCACCAAGAATCAGCCAGGGACTTTTGGCCAATTTCCTCGACATTTTATCATTGATTTTAATATATGAGCTCTTAACAACATCAGAATAACGCAAATGGATGACATCTCCCTTTATTGGCAGAACTTGACCTACAGCATTCTTACCTTTAGTCTGCAAAGGTAAATGTCTGACGATAATCTATTAATCTGGATAATTTGGGCATATTGAACCCAATACTTCCACCCCTGACCAGATCATCCAACAATGAAGATTTTCTAAAAGCATACGCCACTTCTTTTTTTAGTACTAGATGGTCCAGCATACGCCACTTCAATCCTGGCTGAGTCTGCCATCATGGGTCTAAATTGGAGTTCTCTTGGTCCATCTCTTTTCCTTGTTTGATGCATCTCTGGGTAATTTTTCTTCTTAACTCATTTACTTTCCATATTCTTCTCACTACCACCTCCAAAGAGTGCGGTTTCCATAGCCCATGCCATGCCAGCCTAGTTTGGGTGCTCTTGCACATAAAATGTCTGGAAAGCATGTTTTTCAAAGTCAGGGTTATATTATACTTTGTCATTTAAAGGATCTTCTAAGGCAGTTTCTCTAATTCCTTGTCCCCTGTATTTCCCCAGGATGGGCTATATTTCTTAGGGCCTTTTTCAGCAAATCCAATTTAAACCTGTCCTGATTCTGCCAATATGTTTTTCATTTAAGCGCCTTTGGACTACTCATGGTGGACCCAGTTTTACCCAAGTTGGTTCTACTGATAACATAAGGGAAATTCACCATATGTTTTTTGATAAGGAAAATAAAAATTGATATCTATAATATTTGAATTTTTGCATTTCTATCTTTTTATATATACTTTTTCTTTATGATGTTATCTTATAAAAATTTTTGAGAATTAACTTAGGTTTTTTTTCTTTTTTTGCAATGGGAAGTAACCTATAAGTAGGTTCGTAGGTCCATCTTTTTGTTTCTCATACTATGGTTCAGAAGTTCATTTTTTGAGCTTAGCCAGCTATTGTGGCTCAGAGGTCTATTTTTAAGAATTAACCACCTACCATGGTTCAGCGGTACCCTCCTGTTACTTGAACAACACTAGGACTTAACCTACTTTTTTAGGTTCAGAGGTCCCTCAGGAACATTACAATTTATTATTCACCTAAATCCAATACTTGAGATATTTAGTATAAAACCAGATCACTATATGATCATACACAATGTTCTTAATTGTATAGGCACCAGTTTCTAGCTTGGCAATCACCTCAAAAGGACATGACCTCAAAGTAACCAGCTTATTTCTTTTTCCAAAACCATAGGTGTCACAATAGTCTACCTTATCCCCCACATGGTACTATTGTATTTCTGGTCAGTTCTTGTCAACCGTAATCCTTTCTATAATCCTTTTCCATAAGGTGGTATCAAATTCCTGCAATTAAAGTTTGAGCATAGTACTTGCCTATCAGGCCAGGTATTGATTATTATCATCCCCATTAATGTTCTAAGGCAAAATATAAATTTAGCGGTAATGCTGCCCTTCATCCATATAGTAATTCATACAGCGTTTTTCCTGTCACCATATGAAGACTGATATTGAAGGCAAAGGTAATTTGAACATAGGTAAGTTTCTCAGGTAGAAGTTTTCCCAGCTACCAATTTTCCCATCATCGCAGCTGGAATTTCATTATTTTATTCTAACATTCCATTTGTTTATAGCCATTATGGAAAGGATACCACTCATCAGATTCCCATCAGTTCACTCAGCCTTGGTATCCCATGGGAGGTAATTTTGGTTCCATTGCCACTCAAACTTGTGAACATCCATGCTGGCACACTATTTGATCCAGGATGATTCTCTCCATGCTTGTAGCATCTACTTTGCTCAAGGAATTGGCTTCTACCTATTTAGTTTTATGGTCTATTGCCACTATGATGTATTTCGCTCCTCCAGTATTGGTACTCAGGGGTCCCATCACATCTAATGATACCATATGCCACACAAACCCAGGACATACTAATCAGTATTTTTTTATAATAATATGTGGCTTGTGTAGTTAAAACTTCATGAAATAGGCCAGGTAGTCAGCGACATCATATTTTATTGATTGTCAGTAATAATAATAGTAAATATGGTCCATAGTTTATAGGCTACCATGGTCAATGACTTTATTTTTGGCTTGGATTTTTCCGCTCATTCTGATGGCTTTGAGAATAAAAACTGTTTTCCATCAATTGTTTTGTATAATTGTACACTTTCCATCTCAGTGTTTTCTATCACTTTCTTTAGCACATCTTGAATTTCTAATGACTTGTCCCCAATATTGTCTTCAATTATCCTTTGGAATAGATCAAATCTTTTTGATGATAGAAAACTTTGACAGCAGGAAATTTTGATAATCCGTGGAATTTGATTTCTATTCTGTACCAGTAATTATAAGAAAATTGTAGATTGTAGTTTAAAGTCTAATGGACCACTCGCCCCTCTGGTTCTTTCAGATTATGGTGCTAGCGTAAAGATAAGTGGTCGTCACCTCTATAAATTTTGTTCCATGGATATACAATTGGAATAGCTTGCATACATATATCCTTGTGAAGCATTTGCGCTCCATCACAGTATAATTTCTTTCTGCTGGCTTTAATGTTCTGCTCACATAGGCCACTAGATGTTCTTCTCCATCATCATTCACTTTATTCAAAAATCACTGATTGCCATTAACATACCATCAGTTTGGACGATAATTCCCAATTGAAGTTTAGTTACTTTAAGATAGAAAAGTCTTAAATATTGGCGGAAGTCATCAAATGATCCTTGGGCCTCATTGTTACAGATGGATCTTTTTTCAGATCCTTCAATAAGTGGAATAATAAATACATGATTCTGGAGAAATCCTTTATAGATTGCCAATAGCAGATGCCTTTTTCAAGAGATAATTATATCCCAAATGCTCTTCAGGATTGACATCCGCTTAATAACCATAATCTTCTGAGGATGGGGTTGCAACTCACTGGAGTTTATCAATAAATCCCAAGTGCTCAAGCTCTTTTTTGAAGAATTGACATTTACTCAACTTGATCTTCAAGTTCGCCATCTCAGGCGCTTAAGCACTTCTTCTAAATGCTCCAAATGGTCCTTGAATCTACTACTGAATACAATGATATCATCCAGATATACTAAAACGCAGGATAGCTTCAAAATTACTGAAGATCGAGTCCATTGCTCTCTGTAATGTCAGCGCATAAGCAATTCCATGGGGCATTCAGGTAAGCTGGTACAGTCCCTGTGCGTTAAATATTGCACATTTTCTTGATCCCCCTTTGGCAAATAAACTTTTCCAATATCCCAAAATCATGTCCATAACCAAAATGTGCTTATCATCCTCTAGGCAATAAAGCACGTTGGCGATCCTTGACAGTGGATAAGAATCCTTTTTAGTGATATTGTCCAGTTAGTGATAATTGATCACTATCTGATTTGATCTATCTTTTTTTCTACAACTAGGATTAGACTCGCCCATGGACTTGATGATGGAAAAAGGGGTCCATGCTCTACTAGCTTGCTGTTTTCTTCACTGATCACAGCTTCAGCATCTCTAGACCGGCAGATAGGTCTCATCCTTATTAGCAGATATTACCTAGTGTCAACCTTGTGGATCACGCTTTTTGTTCATCCCAAGTCATGGTCATCCTGCGCAGATATCTCCTAATAACTCTCAATAAATTGGATCACATCTTCTTGTTGCTGCTCTTATAATTCAGCCAACTGATCTTAATCAACTTTTACATTAATGCATTTGGCAACATCTGGTGGTAAACCCATCTCAATTAATGTTCTGAAGTCATGGAATTTACTGATCTTTGCCATCAGGATTAGATGTAGAAACGGGGTGACTTGATATTTAAATTTCTTCATCAGGTTTTCTCTCAGATTAGCCAGTAGCACATTTGTTTCTCCATGTCCTGGCATAATAATCCATGGCGCTACCCATGGCTTGATTCTAGATTTCCTCCATAGGCTAACTTCTACATATAACTGATTTGGGATTGCAAGCCTTAACCTTGTGTTAATGATTATTTGCATTCCCTGTGGTATAGTGTTTGTAATTTTTGTTCTCAAGGGTATCCCACGATTTTTCCAAGATCTATGTGAATTTCCCTCCACTTTCGTCCAACCAACTTTTACTGGATGAGAATGATGCCATCATTGTAAGTCAGGTTTACAGAATTGCTCTTTTTTGTCAGCGGCTGTTCACTTTACTGCTGATATACCAAGGGTAGAGTTTGCCCAAAATTGTGTGTGTTTCTCTCCTCTAATCAAATTTCACACATATATTCGCATGAATTCTGTCCCAATAAGGATGTCATAATTATAATTGGCTTACACTATGGCGAGAGCAATACCACAAGTATCCAAACTGTAATGGCAGCGCACTGTAGGCTCCACAGGATATATTTATATCTGGTCCGGCCATTTCATTTTTTCTTCTGGTCTTCTAAATCTGGTGAAATATTCATTTGTTTCAAAAATTTAGTCAAAAATGGTGATGGACACTCCACTTTCAATTATGACCCGCACTCTCACTTGGTTGACCATGATATCCACATAGATACACTCATAGTATTATAATAAGGTTTAAAATGAGTGGATAGTGGCATTAATCACCAAATCAAGGATATGAATTTATTGCGCAAGTAAATCAGGAAATATACTCCTTGATTGCACTAATAGGGAAAGATAGTTAAACTTAAAAAATCTTGTTTTGAGAGATCCTCTGGTTTCTTGGCTGATCTAATTTTGTCCTCTGGTTAATGAGTGTATGGTTGAGCCTCTTCTTTCACGATTTTGGGGTTGATTCCATTTGATTTGGCTCAGGTTATAGCGTTCACGTCCAAACTATCAGCCTGATAGTGCGAGTCAGTAGCTTCATCATCTACAAACAGGTCAGAAATATCTATATCGTCATTCAATATATCAGTAGGAACAGATTTGTCCACTGTGCCAGATAGTTCCTTGTCTAAACTGTGGGTCCTTTTCCTGACTATTGAATAATTTACTTCTCTTTTTCTTGGACTAGAGAGACTTATTCCTTAGGGTTCTTGCTCCAACATTGAACAACTAAATAACCAGGTCTCACACATTGGCGGTAGTGAATCTGCATCTTGTCCACTAGTTTAATTACTTCAGGCTTTTTTCCTATCATGATACAATTTTGCTGTTCCTTATTTGCCTTGGCGAGTTTCATAGTATAATGGGATAAAGTCTGAATAACTTTGAAGCCTCAGGTGGGTGCATCAAAGCTCGCTCATAGTATCTTTAGAAGATCCTCTCATCTAAGATGTGGACATTTGAGCCAATAGCATTGAAGCCATTTTTCAATGAAATTTTGATAGGGCTAAAGCGCCACTTGCATCACGATTTGTGTGTCAAAATTCTTTAAAACTTTTGCATTGGCCAGGATCTGTGATTACTGAATGAGTTGGTCTATGAAAGCTGCCAGAATCTCATCTATTCGGTTTTGAAAGCCCATAAATTCCTGCTTGTGATTAGACACTCAATTAGGGCTTCCAAATTCTAGCATAATGGCTTCCTTGGACTCATTATAAGACCGATTATCCCCATTAATATGGGGTAACAGCAGATTCTGCCAATTGGTGTTCAGGCAGTTCATTGCGGTCACTACCTTTTGTCAGTCACTAAATCCAAAGATTGTCATTTCATATAATCATAAAAATGCAGGGTCGTTTTCCTAATGAAATGTGAGTAATTTCAGTTTACATTGAAATCCATCAATGGCTCCACTGACAGGGGATTTCTTCCTGACAACTCAATTGGCCATATAACTTTGGGAGTCATTTTAAATATTGCTCCAATGACTCAGGCTTGATTCTGGGTGGTGAAAGCTTCCTAACTAGAGTTTCATGCATGTTGTTGTCAGCTTCTTATGAGTCTATTTGCGCACAATCACATTGGTTATTCTCCAGTTCCTTTATGCGCTTCTTTAGTCATACTATATCTTCTGTAATATGGCGTAAAAATTCTCAATATTCTTCTTGCACGGCCTTCCAAAGAAAAAACTTCTCTGATTAATTCACCTTCCTTGAGCTTCAAGGAGATGACTTTTCCGTAGTGATCATTTTTAATTCTAACTTGCTTGACCTCTTCCTTGGCTTTTGTCACAAGTTCCTCCAACATAGTGAAAAAGGCCTGTAATGCTGAGTTGGTGTGTTTTTATTGGCAGTTTCTAGTTCTGTCCAAAGTTTTCATGGTTTTTTGCTTGTAAGACATAGTTGGTGTGAACTTCTTATTAATCTGTCTTAAACTCAACTAACCCCTGTAGTGAGCAAAAAATGCTAAATTTTGGGAGCCAATTAAATTTTCTAATGTTAGCTTAGATCAGATTTCTTGATTAACTGCACAGTTTCCTTTGTATGTGCAATGTCTGAATTGTTTATAATAAGTTGTATTGGGAATTAATAGTATGAAGTATATTACTCTAGTTAATTTTATGATAGCCAAGATAATTATTAAGTCCAACGTTAAGCTGGTGCTTGTCCTAATCTTAGATTTTGTCTTGAATATTGATAGGGTCTCCTTCCCTCTTCTGTTAAACTTGACCAAGATTAGGTTCAGTGGTTCTTTCTTTTCTGTGAAACTTGTCATAGGATTAGATTCATAGGTTTTCTTCCTTCTCATCATGCAGAATCCGAGGAGATAAAAATAAGATAATTAAAATTATTATTAACCTTCCAACCCTAGTCTCAAGAGCAAAAAGTTCAAATTATTAAAGTACTTAAATATCTTTATCTGTAACTGGATCTGCTTTATTAAGTAAAATGCAAGAGGGTGTGTGGAAGGCGAGTTGGTAGGGCATACAGCTACCAACCTGAAGGTTATGGGTTCGATTCAAACCCTTTGCACATTGATTGGGGTGCCAGCCAAAGGAAGCTATTGGCGGTTAGTAGGTATAATAACACGAAAACCTTACCCATGACGTAACCAGAAAAATATGAGTCCTGATCTAGAGGTGAATAAACTTTCCATGACAGAGTTGACCCTGCTCAGGTTTCATGTTGATAATTTCTCTATTTTGGTAATGTCCATCCCCTGGTCAGCTTGCCTTGAATAAATAAAATAAGTAAAATGCAAGTGAATTTATAAGGGATTTTGGCGCCCAACTTTTCTGGTTACGCCCCAGTTGGAAATGGCAGCTGTCACTGTTGAATCAACTCTCAAGGGTCGCATGAAGCAATAGTCTTCCTTATCAGATTTAAGCAAATTATTATGATGAATCTAAATGTGACATCTTCTGGGGTGAAATATAGAATGCGTCCAATGCCTTCATTTAACCCCATCTTGTCACCCTTATTAGGTTAACAATCTGCTTAGGTAATGGGACTCCTTCTTATAAACAGCAGGTTGCAATCCAAAAAAGGTTAACTCATAAGTTGCTTTACCCTAGGCGGCATCACTTGCACAGAAACTCTAAAACCTTAGGTGATCAGCAACTAAACCCAAATAAGTACTGTTAATTTAAGTATCCATAATAAAATTGACAGCCTAAACATTTATTTATTGTTGGTGAACACCACCAACGAAACATCAACAATCTGGAAGATCAAACACTGGCGAATCAATAAATATTTATTTATGATAATACAAACAATAATTATCTTTTATAGTTGATAACACCTATACACACTAGTGGGATAAATAATCTATTGAATAAACAGATGTATTATAATTGATTAAGATGTTTAGTTTAACACATCGATATCCCAACACTGTGATAGTCAACTATTCTTCCAATGCACCTTGATTCAATTTCTGGATTAGCAAGTTGCCCTTAAGGCCTCTGTTACCCCTCCAAACCGCCATATGGACAAAGTTTAGGAAGGCTTAGAAGAACTTTGTTAATCAAACTAACAGGCACCTCAAACTAAATTGTAAACTGAGATTTCTGAGCCTAATATGGTCCCTGCCATCAACATACTTTCTATTCCTATTGTGACTAATTTTGACACTAGTTTAATAAGAGATTTAACCTGGGACAGGATAATACCGCCTCTTTATTTTACGCTTATGAGAATACAATGGAGGAGGCCACCAACCTTCTTAATTTGAAGCACATCTACTCCTGTCTGAATATTCATCCCAGGATATTATGACTCCCCATTTAAACTAATGAAACACTTGAGAACAAGTCTGTACTACTCTAATCCATGTGCTCAGAAAGCAACAGACCTTGTAAAATCAAAAGCAGTAGTTAATGACCATTTCTTTATACAAAGGAGAAAGCCATTTGGACTTCATAAGCCAATTCTAAATTCCAATCAAAACCCTTGGTTACCATTAAGCATATTATACTGAACGCCGCCATAACTGCAGTAATCTCTGCATTGAGATCTTATCCTGAGGTTAAAATGCCATGATTATCCTGAAGAGAAAATTAAATTTTATTTTGAAAATTATGGAAGCTCTTAATGAAGTTCCTGCATCTACCTTAGTTCAGATCCTCCACATCTGCCTCTATTGGCTGTCCTTTAATCCACGTTGCTAAGTCCCAGAAGAACCCCAATCCTCGGTGCAATTAATGCAACAAATTACTTCATAGCGCCAAGAATTAGCGGAAGAAACTTGACAAGGAGGAAGGAAAAGAGCAGTCGGCATGAAGGACGAGGCACTTCACGCTGACATCCCATTACACTTCATAAACATCTAAGGGCCCTAATGAGTCTGATATTGTCATACTGGGAGAATAATTTGCAACCGTTGATATTTGAGAACCCAATACTGCTGATTTTCTTCTGATAAGTCTCTTATTTTATCTCAAACTGTACCCTCAATTTTGAGCTTAGTCACATTAGTTTCTCTTTGAGTTCACAAGTTTCCTTTTCTTGCCATTGCTTATAATAGTTTTCTTATAAATTAATCAAATTTAAATTGGTGAAACGCATCAGGTTAGCTACTGATCTACCTTTCTACATGCAATATGGCATAGTCATACACAATGCATTTGTTCAATTAGGACTACTCTTTGCTGCTCATACACTTTGGAGAGTTACCATTTTATACCTCAGCTGTTTCATAAGATAACCTTAGTTACAATCTCCTTCTTGGAACCAAGTTTCTCTATGACTATTCCACCTTAATGCACTATTATGAAGAATTTTTATCACTCTGGGGACATAGGACCATTGGTTTTGAGACCTCCAATGATTCCAAGATGGAAGTTAAAACTTGGGCCTGCCTATTAAAAAGAAAATGTCAAATTGACAATCTTCAATATCACATGAAGGACTCTCAATTAATGATACCTCATCCTGCAGTAGAGGTAAAGAGGGAAATCCAATATTTGCCTAAGTCTACTACTATATATCAACAAAGTCTCAGGTCATCGTTGGTGCCAAGGTACATATTAATAGCCCTTTGGGACAATTGTTAGAAATATGATTCATAAATAGCACACTAATCAGGAGATCCTGACCTGACCAGGAGTTTTAGATCCTGCTTATTCTGGATACATATTGATGCTGTTATCTAACCTCACTGACAAACCTAGGACTTTGAGGCCTAATACTACAGAAATTTATGTTCGCCTACTTCCTGAAGAGGCCATAGATGATATAGATAACCTTGGAAGTCTAAGGGATTTTAGGTAAAAAATGCCCCAATTGTTAGCTAATTAAAACCTCTATTGAGCGAGATCTCATCAGTGAGCAACGGAACCAATTCAAGCAATTTCTTAAAATAATACTTTAACTTTTTCTTAGCCTTCACATATGATTCTTGGAAAAGTGAATGGCTTTTGACATAATATTGAGATTGGGTACAAACAGCCCATCTATTCCTGTCCCTACCAAAAAGTAAGGTCAAAAAGGCCCAGGCAGCCATTAAGATTATACAGCTACTTGAAGCTGGGTTACTTGGTGCCTTCCAGAAGCCATTGGGCCTCATCTCTCTTATTAGTTTGGAAGAAGGATGGTTGTTAGTTGCATAGTGATGGACTATTAAAGGCTTAACCATTACTAAAAACTATTACCTCTTGCCTCTATTTATGACTCTCTTTGCTTTTTTTCTTGGTCACAATATTTTTCTGCTATAGATCTTTCTAGCGGATACTGGCAAGTAGAGCTAGCACCTGAAGATCATTTAAATACACGTATATAGCCAAAAAAGACTATTTGAGGCAATCAGGATGCCACAATACCTTTGCAATGTGCCCTCCACCTTCAATGGGATAAGTATTAGATCCTGGGAGATTTGAAGTTATCCTGTGTCACTGTATATATTGATGATATCACTCCTTTTTTTAAAACCCTTTTCTGTCCAGATGGAACATCTCTAGGAATAGATTAATAACCTTAGAAAGAACTCCATAAGGCTCAAGCCTCTGGTGTACTCTTTCTTCCAATCTTAAATGGAATTCCTTGACACAAGGGCTCAAAAAATGTTACGTATACCATCCTAGACAAATTTTCTGATATAAAGAGAATGTTGCATTCACATAGCATCAGGGATATTCAAGTGTTTCTGGGCATGGTGGCTATTATTGCGAGTTTATCCCTTGATTAAAAAATTTAGCCAAACCCTCTTATACCTCCTACAGAAAAATGTGCATTTTGAGTAGTGGCCTAAATAAGAGCAGGCGTACTTAGGCTGAGGACTTCTATTTGTACTAATTCTGTTTTTAGTTTATCCTCATTTTTAACTGGCCTTTTTGCTATTCACTGACTCTAATGATGTCGCAGTCAGGGACATCCTAGGTCACCAAGATGAATATCAAGTCAACCACCCAGTAACTTCTTTTAGCAAGACCCTGAGAAAGGCAAATTAAAATATATATTACTGAGTGCAAATGCTTAGCTGTATTATTGGCAATTAAGCAATTCCATCCATACTATACAGCACACATTTCACTGGTATCACAGACCATGCCTTGCTCTAGTGGTTATAGAAAATAAAGGACTAAACAGTTAGTTAGCATAGTGGGCATTGAGAATACAGTTCTACGATTTTAGCATTGTCCATTGAGTGGTGTGTATAATCAAAATGGCAACTTTCTCTCAAGTGCTGGCAGCCTTACCTCCAAAAAAACCAAATAAATAATCTAATTGACCGCCTGAACGATGCATATTAGAATTTCCTGAGATCCAAACTGAGCTACAGAAAATAATCAGTACATATAAATCAAGAAAGGAATGCTGTATATGAGAGTCAATAAGAAACATATACCTTATATATGCTCTTCTTCTCAAGTTTAATGTCCTTCTTGAAGGACACCCTACCAAAAACCATGGAGAAGTAAAAAAGACTTGTTTTTATTAAAGAAATGATGCTATATAATTGGATGGTTATGACCATCTAAGAAATTTTGATACCTGTTTAACTTGTTGTATCCAAGATTGGGCTAGCCCTTGGTATCAACATTTAATTTGTGGCTCATATGAGTCCATTAAATAATGTCAACATTGATTTAGTGGTCCCATTTCCAAGCGGGCTACATGGGCACAAGTATGTTCTGATAGCTATAGAACATTTGCTCAAGAGGTTCTATATTTTTGTTCCAGCTGCCACCACAAAAGCCACAGCTCTATTCTCTATCCAGTCCATTTAAACTTAACATGAATGACCGCAAACTCTACTTTTGGTTAACAAACTAACCTATACTTCACAGGTAGTCCAAGTGATAATTTCTCTTTTTGGGACAGAATTAAAGTTTCACCATCCCATTAATACCTCAACCAAAGGGAAGTTGGAGTGTGCTAATGGGACACCAGTTTCTATCTTGAAGAAGATGGCCGCCTCTGACCTTATGCGCTGGACCCACTATCTTCCTAGAGCATTGCTTACTTACTGGATGAATTATCATTGAATAACCATTAATCCCCTTTTGAAGCTCTATATGGGCATAAGCCCTCAGCTGCCTAGGAGTTTTAACCCCTACTAATACTATTAGTACCTTAAAATCTCCTAGTTAACAAAAAGTGCCTTAGCAGAAAAAATTAACTGGCTTTATGGCCTTTCTAATAAGGAATTATTACCACTAAAACAAAGGATACATCCCTTTTCAATATTGACTGACCCTCTTTAACAACGTTCAGGTTAGGCGACTGTTGGGATTTTGCTCACCTTTCCAACCTCTTAGATTACCTGTGGATCGCTAGGGTTAGTTCTCAATGGTGAGTGTATTGGATATTGGTTAACCCCAATTTCAGGTTAATAAGGTTTGGGGGACTTTAGGTAAAACGCTAGGTTCAGATCTGTCAGAAATTGATCCAGGTGAATGCTTAAGATCTCGTTGGGCAGAGTTGCATCCAAAATGGGGCATCTGATAGTTGATCATTGATTAACTATTAGTTGTACCAATTGGGATTGGTCAGGTTTCATCTTTAATCAATTGGAAACTTAGTGAGCAGTTGCAAGGTGAGTGATGTTGCCTACAACAAGTGAATCAATTAGTTAGTTCATGACCTGCCATAATGGGTAAAGAGTTCCATTACCTAAGCAGGTCTTATCCAAGTATAGTTGGTTTACTGTGATTGAGCAAGAAATATTAGGGACACACCTTTCGACTCTTTCTGTTTTAAGTCTCAAGGATTTCCAATGGAGAAATCCTAAACAGATAAAGAAGACCATAGCTGGTGAGACATCAGAGGGAAGTTCAATGGCAACGGCTGCTGTTTCATGGCAGAGGCGCCAACCAAGGAGTTGGGTGCCAAAGCCCCCTATAAATTCCAAAAAATTTAAATTAATAAAAAAACATTAACATCAAGTTCAAACATTAAGTTAAAATATAGAGTGAGAGATCAATAATTGTTTTTAAGTTCTATTCATCTTCAGGAAATTATTGATGTTGTATACAATAATTTTTGAACTCTTTTGTCATATAAAGAGTAAGGATTGAGGATCCTTAGAAGAGAAGCTGAACTTAGACAGGAATCTCTACAGACTCAGCATGATGAGAAGAAAGGCTATAACCCTCTGGATCTGAGAGTGGATAAAGTTAGGCGGATAAGGGAAGAAGAACTTATAGCTGACATCAAAAGTATTTTGTGGAGAATTTAGTATAGAGTTGGACCAATTTGGGTTTATCTATTAAACTATGGATAATAGTCATCATACTATAATCAATCAACTATCAACTACAATCAAACAACATGGATCATGCATATATAGAACCTGCGCAGTTACCAATTGGAAGCTATCAACTGGTTAATAAATTAGGATTGTAACATTTAGTACATACAAGAAGAGTAGCCCAATCCCAGTTTTTAACAATTGTTGCTCACTACAGGAGGTAATTGAGTAAGATAAGCCAGTATAATATGTAACACAAGGATGAGTTAAGAAAACTCTGGATGATGTTTAAAATTATCAACAACAACAACTTGAATAAAATCAATTACAGAGATTTTCTGCCTCAAAGGAGAGAGTTACCAAGATTGAAGAAGGTGTCTTAGATTTTTCTAATTTTGGCAAAGAATCACTAATGAAATTAATGTCATTAAAGAAAAAAGAAGGAGCCAAGTTTCAAAAAACTTTATTCTTGAAAACTGAACGTGAAGCGGATTGTTTGATTGCATATACTAAGCTCAGACATGGGGCGACTGTTTAGACAAGTGAAAGAACTGAAGAATTGGAAATGCAAAGGCGAACTTTATGCAGCAAACAACGCCAAAGAAGATACTCAAAATTTGAGAAAAGGACTTTCAGCCTATATATGGAACTGTCTAGCGCTGCAAGTGAACCTGTTCCACTAGAAATTTACTTAGGATGAAGATTTTCAGCAGGGCCAACTTTGGTTAAAATTGGGTCTGCTTGCAATAGTCCCAGGTGTGAGGTGTCTAGATGAGACACTAGATGAGACATTGGATGAGATTAATATGTAGAGCAATCAATTCAGAGTATTGGGTTGAAATGGCAATGAAGAGAATGAGGTCAAAAAAGGAAGCAATTGATCCAAGATAGTGAAGGGAATCTTTTGACCCAAAATTATTTAATTAATGAGGCAGAAAATTCTGGAGTTAAGGACCATCAATTCAAGTTGAAATTAGATGAAGTTAACATCACTATGTCCATCCGTGTGATTAAAGGATTGAGTCCAGATCCACTAAAAGTTTGCTTCATGTATTTTATATGGCAGTGAATGTCAAAAATCATTTTTAGGAGAAAAAGATTAAAGAAATTTAAAGGCGCTGATAATTAACGAGGAATTCACAATTTTTTGAGATACAAAGACTCAAGTATCAGTTGCTGAAATATGAAATAAAATTAGGACCTGTTGGAAGAATGACAAGTTGGGATTGAAGGCCCAATGGATGGAACCATTTGTGAGTATTGCCAAAGTTGGAAAGTGTTGCCTATATATGAAGAAACAGCGCTGATGGTCATATAGTGAAAGAGGTCAATACTAAAAAACTGAAAGTATTGGATCTAACTGAAAATAAATGCAATGTTCCCAAAGGACCGCTGAACCATTAAGATAGTTATGTCCTGATAACTTGATCAAGTCTTTTAAGAGGACTGCTGAACCAAATTAGATGGTTAAGTCTTAATAAATAAAACTTTTGAACCCTGAAAACTGGTAGGTCTGAGTATAACTAGAAACCAGTTTGGGAGAAAGGAAAAAGAAGGACCTCTGAACCTAATTATAGGTTATGTCTCATTGCAAAAACAACAATATATATGTTAAATATCAATTTTTATTGGGACATGATATTGGGACCCTCAGCCAAGATGGGATTACCAGCAGGGGTGGCCAAGAGTATCAATTTATTGGTTGATCAAGAGCAACTTGCTGTTCTGATGGAAAGACAGCATGAGAAGGTACTCGAATTATTTGACAAGTATTGGAAAAATATTCGCCCAGGAAACTCACGATTTGAGATGTTTGAGGAATGTCATCCATAAAGTTACACTGGGGAAAATTTTCTGATAAGAATAAGACTGATCTAATGGCCAAAGGCTGCCAAAGCGGTTATGGAAGAAGAGATCAGCAAACTAGTGAAGCATGGGCTTCAAGTTCCATCATTGAGTCTCTGCGCGATCCCTATCCTAATTGTGAAGAAGAAAGGTGGCTCTAATTGGGTGGCGATCAATTATGGAAGCAGAATAAAATAAAGAATAATGATTCATATCCACTATTAAAATTAGTGACGCTCTAGATTCATTGGGAGAAGCAAAGTCTATATCTGCAATGAATCTGATTTTGTGAAAAAGGCATATCGATTTGCCAACAGAAGACCAGAAGAAATGTGTGATCATCACCGCATAGGGGCTGTACCAACCAACTAGGATGCCCCAAGATCTTTGTAATGTGCTTGTGACGTTCCAGAGGGCCATGGACGCCATATTGAATGACTTGGAGCTGTAATGAGTCCTAGTGTAATTGAACGATAAAAATGTGTTCAGTAGGACCTTTACTGACCATTTACACCACTTGAAAGAAGTCTTCATGAGACTATCCACAGCTACCTGAAGATTAAGCTAAGTAAGTTCCACTTCTTTAAGAAAGAGTTGGAATATCTAGGTTTCATTATTAACTCTAGTGGACTGCAACTGCAAACAGAAAGATTGAAGCTATAGAGTGAATGGCTATCCTGAGATGTGTCCAAGATATCCAAATGTTCCTTGGAATGGTCATATACTACCAAAGATTTATACGGGATTTTGTGAGAACTTCTGAGTCCCTCAAAATTGACTGAAGGGTCTGAAGAAAGGATTTGTTTGGAATGAAGAGGACTAGAGTTTTTTTGATGAGTTACACCGGTATCTAATATTTTATCCAATCTTAAAGATCCAAATTTCAATCAAGAATTTATGATACAGACTGATACTCTGTTAACAGAAATTGGCACCATAATGAGCCAAGTAGATGAGCTCAGGGACGAGCATCCAGAAGCTTATGTGAGCCAGACGCTAGAGCAGCAGAACGGAATTATACTGTTACTGAGCATAAATGCCTTGCAGTGATTTTCGCCTGTATGTAGTTTTGGGTGTATTTCAAGGAATGCACTTTAAAGTTATGATGGACCACTACTCGCTGTGTTGGATGCATAATGTAAGAGAACTGGAAGGACTTCTGTCCCAATAGGCATTGAAGCTTCAGGCTTATGACTATGAGATAGTTCAACAAACAGGAGCTTCACATTAGAATGCGGACAGCTTATCAAGGTTATCAAAGGTCCAAGTGGTATACCAACAAGCGGATGAGCTGTTCCAAAAGATGGTCAATGGAGAAATCTGGAATAAGTTTGAGAGATCCAAGGTGCACTTCAGAAATCAATGGAAAACACTGAGATCAAGGATGGACAAGTTTTAAAATGATTGACAGAAAACTATTATTCCCAAGGCCATCAGATTGAGAGGCAATTGTTCAAGCCACACATAAGGTTGTCAGGCATGGAGTCCTGAGGAAGATGACTGACCTCATCCACAAGTACTATTACAGGGAGTCTATCAATTATGATTAGCTGATTATCTGGCGTGCTATGTGGGGTGCCAGTTGCACAAACCCCACTAGAATACAACAGATTTCAACTTGTCCACCCTGGATTTGTCTGGAATACAGTGTCCATTGATGTGATGGGACCAATGACGATGAGTGCTGAGGGAGGTAAATATATCATATTTGCAAATGACCATCTGACCAGATGGGTCGAGATGAATGCCCTAGAAAAAGTGGATGCTACAAGCACTGCAAGGTTTATCCTGGATCAAGTTTTTATTGACATAGATTCTCATAAATCTTGTTAAGTGACAATGGAATGAATTTCATGTCCCATTTGATCCTGAGGAAAAACAAGATAATGGGGATCCAAGGAGTCATGTCATTACCTTACCAGCTGGAGACAAACAGACTGTTAGAATGAGTCAATGGAACGCTGGCCACAACACTGAGGAAACTGGTTTCTGGGAAAACTTCCACATGGGGAACATGCCTCAGTTAGGTGACTTTTACATATAATATCAGTTACATCTGGAAATGGGAAATGTGCCATTTAAATTGTTGTATGGAAGGAAGGCTGCATTACCGCCAATCTATATTCAATGGTTGAACTAAAATTTGGGATGAAGTCCAAGCAGTACCTACTCTGATTGTTGAATATCCTGATTGAGATGCAATCACAAGCATTTGATATGACTTTGAAGATCAAAATCTAGGCAAAAATGACAGACAATAAGAACTGACCAGCATTAACAATATACCAATTAGGCAATAAAGTAGCCTATTGTGACATGCATGGTTTCATAAGAAACAAGTTGGATGCATAGTGGTAAGGTCTAAATGAGATTATCACCAAGGCGGTGACAGACGCCTATTCCATCAAGAACCTCATAGATGAAAGGATTGTGAACTGAGTCCAAGCTAAATATCTAAAGTAGTAGATTAAAGAAAAAAAATAAATTGTTCCCAAAGGACCGCTGAACCGTTGAGATGGTTATGTGTTGAGGAATTGACTGGACCTAATTGTTGGATATTTGATATCAATGATTATGTTCAGGTGTATCTTTTTTAGTACTAGATGGTCCCAACCCAAGGGGGGGATTCATCGATGTTGTTCACGTGTATCTTAAGTATCTGAACTTGGGACTTGTGGCCTAGCGATTTCACTTAATTATATTCAACTATGATGACATGGGCTCGAGGGCTTTGTTGGTTAGGTCAAACTTAAATTTAAGTTTTGATTTATCAACTTGGGCATGTGGGCTTTGCTGGTCTATGTTGAAATTAGTTTTTAATGTTGATCGAGCTTTTGATCAAATTAATTACTAATTAGTGATATTAATCACCTTGGTATGTGCTGCTGATTGCACGTGAAAGTGAATTGGTTCAGCTGTTTTGAAGATATGAAAAAACGCCATCTCAAGGATGATGGTGTTTACTCCAACTCTGAGGCTGAGCATGATGCCCTGAGTTGAAGTATTTGTAGACGTCATTACAAACTTTTTATGTGACTAAGGGCCACTGAAAGTAAGGCGTCATGGGTAAGATGTGGTTAACATTAAACCCTATAAATAACCCTTGCATTTGCACTAATAAACATATCCTTTAACTTCTGGACTAAGTTTCAAATTTATCTTATAAACTTTTTGCATTATCACTTTATTTTGTATTAAAGTCGATTTTCACTTGGATCAGTAGGATCAGGGCAGCGTGCCATCGTTCAAGTGACATGACTGGGTATACAATTGAAGTATTACCAAAAAAACTATATCATAAATTTAAAGCACCATCCTGTCTATTGTCCTCACACAATAGACGCTCAAAGCTGCAGTTTCCACCAAACAATGAACCAGCCATCAGGCAAAGCCCAAAATAATCAACATTATGCCCTGACATTTTTTGGGTAAGTCTTAAAAAAGGACCGCTGATCCAAAATAAATGATTAAGACTTAAAGAATGAGACTCAAAATCATGAAAACTGGTAGTTCAGAGTATACCTGAAAACCAATTTGGGGGAAATAAATAAAAAGATGGAATTTTGAACTGAGTGAAGATCATGTACCATATAAAGAGAAGAAAAAAATATAAAAGATTAATAAAAGTATAGGAAATATTTATATATATAATGACATAAAAATCATATATTTTTATAATTTCTTTTGGTTATCCTCAAGTCAGGGATGATTCCACCTATTTCACCTCTTGAGGGAGGTAGAATGTATAACATTAGTGGTAAAAAGACCATCAAAATCTATTTGATATTGGATGCCAGCAAGGGCTAGACCTACTCAGAGCCAAGTTCATTGAGCGGAGGCTGATCCCTGAGAGAATGCAATGAGGAGAAATTGAAATTAAGATGTTAGTACTTGCCAATCACAATACCCCAGATTAGGGAGAGAAGCAACAAAACAAGAAGAAGCAGTCAGTGAATAACCCCCAATAATCCTGGTATGGCATTGGAGCTGGAAGATTTGTCTTGAGTGCTTGCTGATGGTCTTCATCTTGAACGTTGGACATATGAGTCAGCATTGAGCAAGGGTACTAGGCGGAGGTTGCCAAATCATGCCCTCAATCAGAGCCATCAGGAGTTGTACTGATGGGAAGCGCCAGATATGAGATAGTCTTGCAAGGAGTGGATGGCATCCTGAAGACAACTATGAGCATATTGAATTTGGAAACAGAATGAATGATGGATTTGGGAGAGGCTGGAAGATTTGTGGCCCAACTTTGAAGAACTTGTCCTGTGAAACGAAGGGCATAAGATGCAATCTCTCAATCAAGGATGTTTATGATATTGGAGGGGTTCAGAGCTATGGAAAGAGCCTTAGTCACTCAGGTCCTCAATTCAGCATAGGGGAGCTCAAAATGTTCAGGATTTCCAATGGCCAGTTTGGGTGAAAGAACAGCTGGTTTATAAAATCAGCTGAGTCAAAAAGGAACTCTGGAAGCAATTTGGATCCAGTAATAAACGATTGATCAATATTGGCTGGCATTGCTTTAGAAGGCTTGACAATGATAGTAGGAGTATCTGCAAAAGGAGTCAAATCCAGTTGCATATCAAAATCCAATTTGGGAATTGATGACATAGGGAGAATTGACCATTAGTCAATGAGATGATCACTACTCTGGTTTCATTTGGGTTGTATACTGTTTTTGGTAGTTCAGTGGAAGGATTGCCTATGGGTGCTTGAGTTGGAGTATGGGTCCTAGGGAGACCATAGAAGAGGTTTCTTTACGCAGATCAACTTAGTAATTGGAAGAGCCGAGCAACTATATCAGATAGACTGTCAAGATATTTCTGGTACCAAGAATAAATTTCACATATGAGCTGAATTAGAGGGGGAATTTCAGACTTTTTATAATAGTTGACATTATTCACTTCAGTATTTATTAAGCTCTAATTTTTGGAGAAATTACTCTCAAAAATTAATGAGATAAGCTCTTCAGAAAATAATTAATAATGATATGAGCAAAGCAGTTAAAATGAGAAAATAATAAGAGCAAATATGATTTAGCATTCTTAATTTGCTGTGAATAGACATTGACATCAGTGACCTCCTGTTAAGGAGAGGAGGGAGATTAGGAAATCAAGGACGCTGGACCAAGATCCTGAATATGACAGCAGGTTATATGCCCTGACCAGAGGGAAAACTGGCTTTATGGGACTAACATTGTCAAGAGTAATTTGATCAGCCTGGCATTAAAGTGGGTTGTGAGGACTGCGCTCTGAGGAGGTGGTAGTGAGGAGGAAAAGAAAGAGAACCACATGCCAAAAGCTGTCCTGAGCAGCGTTGAGTGCAGATTGGCTGTGCTCCGCTAGAAACCAAGAAATATTTGACCTGGTCTGAGGTGGCATTCTCCTGTCCTGGTCCTATTCTCGCTGGAAATCTAGGCAAGATGGAGGATTTGTTGGGATTTTTGCCCACCTTTCCAGCCTCCTAGATTACCTGTGGATTGCCAGGGGATAATTCCCAATGGTGAGTGAATTGGATATTAGTTAACCCCAATTTCAGGTTAATAATTTTTTGGGATTTTAGATAAAACACTAGGCTCAGATCTGTCAGAAATTGATCCAGATGAATGCTTAAGATCTCATTGGGCAGAGTTGCATCCAAAATGGGGCATCTGATAGTTGATCATTGATTAACTATTAGTTGTACCAATTGGGATTGGTCAGGTTTCATCTTTAATCAATTGGAAACTTAATGAGAAGTTGCAAGGTGAGTGATGCTACCTGCAACTAGTGAATCAATTAATTAGTTCGTGACCTGCCATAATGGGTAAAGAGTTCCATTACCTAAGCAGGTCGTTATCCAAGTATAGTTGGTTTACTGTGATTGAGCAAGAAATATTAGGGACACACCTTTCGACTCTTTCTGTTTTAAGTCTCAAGGATTTCCAATGGAGAAATCCTAAACAGATAAAGAAGACCATAGCTGATGAGACATCAGAGGGAAGTTCAATGGCAACAGCTGCTGTTTCATGGCAGAGGTGCCAACCAAGGAGTTGGGTGCCAAAGCCCCCTATAAATTCCAAAAAATTTAAATTAATACAAAAATATTAACATCAAGTTCAAACATTAAGTTAAAATATAGAGTGAGAGATCAATAATTGTTTTTAAGTTCTATTCATCTTCATGAAATTATTGATGTTGTATACAATAATTTTTGAACTCTTTTGTCATATAAAGAGTAAGGATTGAGGATCCTTAGAAGAGAAGCTAAACTTAGACAGGAATCTCTACAGACTCAGCATGATGAGAAGAAAGGCTGTAACCCTCTGGATCTGAGAGTGGATAAAGTTAGGCGGATAAGGGAAGAATTCCCTTTGGTCAACATCAACTGTATATTATGGAGAATTACAGTATAGCATCAGACCAATTTGGGTTTATCTATTAAACTATGGATAATAATCATCATACTATAATCAATCAACTATAAAATACAATCAAACAACATGAATCATGAATATATAGAACCTGTGCAGTTACCAATTGGAAGCTATCAACTTATGAATAACTCAGGATTGTAACATTTAGTACTCACAAGAAGATTATCCCACTCCCAATTTATAACAGCGACCTAGTACTTTTCTATCACCATTGACCTGGAGCACTACTGAACAAGCTTAACGTTCTTTTAGTAGAACCCTATCATATTATTCATAAAGTAAATTCAATATACCTTATAAGCAACGTTACTCAACAGACTCTAGCAGCTAAGTCTATGGCTGAATCATAGGGTCATATCCCTTTGACAGGATCTTGAGGGGGCGTTGTCAGAATTTGAGATAATAAGTAAGTTGAGATGACTACTTACAAATCAAGACCCAATAAGTTGACTCTTTAACCCTTTTGAATCAGGCCCTGTCCCTTAAAGAACCAATTGGAAATTTAATAAGTAAAATCATGCACATGGCAATTATTAAAGATGCCTTATGAATCTGCACCTCTGCTTCCTGAATCTCAAAAAGGCACTACTCCTATCAATAAGGTCATAAGAACATTGTAGATGAAGAACAATGAAGGCTTCAACTAGGCAATTGATCCAGAAGGATGTTGAAAATCCTGATTGTACAAAGCCATTGAGGACTTCACAACATCGTTTCCCCACTCACCCTATAGATATTGATCCTTACAACTCAGAAAAGTAGTCTATTTACCCCATCTTTCATATTCACCAACCTCACTGCTAGCCTTACAGCTTTGAGACCCATTTTGGACCTTTGCTTAAACCAAGAAAATTTATACGGCAACAAATTATTTAATGAATTATACTTTTTGACATGGAATCCATAAGAATGTAATGTCTTACCCACACGTTTCACGAAAATTGACTGTTATGTTTTAATGTACTCTCAGCATACCACTATCTCATGAACTGCTCAACCAATCCCAGCAAACAGGTGTCAGGTGATAGAGTCACTCGGCCCCCTTCCACCAATAGTACTGAGAATTTTGACAACTGACTTCAGTCGCCTCTAGGCTTTGTCTGCGTGAGGGTGTTTTTGCACCAAAAATTTCTAAAGTGCTCCACTAAAATTTAAATATCTCAGGAACTATAAGTCCAATCACAAAAATACAAAGAGCGTTGTGATCCTCAGAACTAAATCTCTCCAATGACACAAATTCTGAGTACCAGAAGCACTCACAGAAAAAACAACATTTGAACTCAAAAATTTGAAATGCCTCAACTTAAAAATTGTGATAAAACTTGAACCAAAAATTTCAAACTGTAAACCGGAAAATCCTATGCAGAGCTCAACATGCCTATCGTTTGAGACTAAAATCAAATAAATTTTCATTGCAAAAGAAAAAGTCTTTATGTAACAAGTGAAATTTTTATATGTTTTTAATGGAAATTGGTATATTTTTACAGCGAGAAGTTTGATATTTGGTTGATTCGATAGTTTAAATGGTTGTGGCGAGCGGTTGGTGTTTTGGGTTGATTAATAAGCTTAATGGTTTTAATAAAGAAGTTAGTGATTGGTGATTCGATAAGTTAATCAGTTTTGGTAAGTGGTTGGTGATTTTGGTTGTTTCAATACATTTAGTTTCGTTTACGAAGCAGTTGGTGATTGGTTGCTTTTGACATGGAATGCATAGGTATGTAATGTCACTTTTCGCAAAAATCGACCATTATGTTTCAAATGTACTTCCAGCATACCACTATCTCATGAACTGCTCAACCAATCCCAGCAAACCAGGTGTCAGGTGATAGAGTCACTCGGCCCCCTTCCACCAATAGTACTGAGAATTTTGACAACTGACTTCAGTCGCCTCTAGGCTTTGTCTGCGTGAGGGTGTTTTTGCGCCAAAAATTTCTAAAGTGCTCCACTAAAACTTAAATATCTCGGGAACTACAAGTCTGATCGCGAAAATACAAAGTGCGTTGTGATCCTCAGAACTAAATCTCTCCAATAACACCAATTCCGAGTATCAGAAGCACTCACAGAAAATAATAACATTTGAACTCAAAAATTTGAAATGCCTCGACCTAAAAATTGTGAAAAAACTCAAACCAAAAATTTCAAACTAAAAACTGGCAAATCCTATGCAGAGCGTCAACAGGCCTATCGTTTGAGACTAAAATCAAAGAAATCGGCCGGGAAACTTAGACAATGGCAACCATTTGAAGATTGACAAAACCCCATCAGTGGCCAAGCGGCCCGCAACTCCGATACCTGGGTAATTGGCATGCCCCCAAAGCGACTCAGATTGAGCGTACGGCTAGCTAGCAAGAAAACAGACGATGAGAACATTAATAACTTGTGCTTCAACAACATTTTTAACCAACCTTCATTCCTTCCCAAAGCACAAGTCTGCCCATGATTTCATGTTTACCAGTAGTTCCATGACTACCAGGTTTAATTTTTTGTTAATTGAAACTCTATAAAAGCTTGCAGGCGCCTAAACAGCACAGTATGAAACCATCAATCAATGATACACTCATAAAAACTAATTTGGTATCTATTGCTACTTTTTGAATGTAGATTTTTATGAAACAAGTAATGAAGAATATAAGGTTTTTTTAAGAAAAGTGACACTTATTCTACTTACCACAACATCATTATTACATATATAACTTGTTTAAAAATATTAATATAAAATTTTAAATTTAATATTGCTTAAAAGCTTTTTAATTCCAGAAACTCGGAAAAAATGAGTTACACAAGTCAATAATTGATGACAAAGCGACAGAATTATATATAAAATTGATGAAATTTTTGCAAATCCAACAATTATTTTCATATGGACCCTCCACCACTGCCTCCCGAGTTCGATCCCGGTAATGGACTTTGGGTAGGGGACGATTTTGACTGTGTTGGTTTTGCGCGCCAATGCCCCGAACCGAGATAGCGAATAGCAAAGGCGGTCCATGGAGTTCCTGGCCTATCATACGCCGCGCATGGAGGTTTTCCGGGTTTTATCCTCCTTTCCCATTTTCTTCACTTCCCTAATCGGTGCGGTACCGTCCCCAGGTCGGCCCACCTCGAATAAAATTTAAAACAATTATTTTCATAAGGAACATTATATCATTAACTAAAGATTATAAAAAAAGGTTATAGTTAAAAAGTATAAGAACCACATAAACAGAGATTAATAGATGCAAAAAGTCATGATGCTTTATCAAGCGTTTGAACTTTCTCTAATGTCCATTGTTTTTGTACTAAAGCCTATCAAGTATATTTTTTTTTTAGTACTAGATGGTGCCTATCAAGTATATTAGCAAAAGTTAAAGCTCCTTTATGCAAAAGTACTTTGATTAAAATGCTTAGTTAAAAGACAAGCTATAAAGATGGCTCAAATAACATTACATTAAATATAAATCATGTCCAATCATCAGGCCCAGATAAAAAAACATAAGCTTATTTGTTTTACCTTCAAACTAAATGGAATAATAAAGGGAGTCTTGAGTTTGGCTTAATAAATACTACCAAATATTGTACAATTTTGTAATACATAAATTCATGCATTTATTTCAAGTCATGTTAATCTAGTTCTATCTTGATCTTGGGAAGTGTTATCTGATTATATTTATATTATGTTATAAAGTGATAATATTAATTCCTTTAGGTTTTACCATATTACTTTTAATGTCCTGAATAAATTTTAAATCATAATAATAAACTTAACCTCTGCTAAAGATTATGACTTTTTCTTCTTTCTTCAAAATTAGATAATATAAATGATATAATAACTTTTAGAAAAAAAATTTCACTATAGATTTCTATGTTTTAACAGTGCATAAAATACTGAAATACTTAGTCTATATAATAGATAAGCTTAGTATTATGATTGATTGTAAGGATTAAGCTATGAAGTGTAGCATAGCATTATCATATAATTATTATATTTCAGATGATATAAGCTCATGATAACCCTTATTAAACATTTAATATAAATTTGTTGCACACTTGGAAGTTGTAAACTTAATATTGTGTGAGTGGTCCACTTGCTAAGGGGTACTGATGAAAAGAGTTGAGCTACTTGATATGATTTTTTATGTTCACATGGTTCATCATTAGGCAATAGGGAGAGTCTTGATTTTGCATATGTAACACTTTTTTCATGTTTCATGCATGTAAAAACTTTGTTTAAGCATTATAAGTAAACATGATGACAGTTCCTAAGCACGTTAAAGCTCCTCACAGGCCTTACTAAATACAATAAAGCTAATTATTAACCTTTAGTCATAATTCATTTTTGATGTTTTAGCACCAAATTAAACAACAATTTTAAATGCTTGTTCTGCAAAAGAAGTATTTTATTGATTAAATATGGTGTTGAAAATTGGCAGTATTTAATAGATATGCAAGCAGACTTGACACAGGGTTTAACCTGCTGAGCAATCATGACCAACAATATGATGATTGTTGCCCTCAAAAACAGAATAAACTTTTCAAATAAATTTTAAGCACTTGCTCCCACAATCTCTTTTATTTAATATACTTAATATTGCGGATTCTTCCTATTCCACTTTCTCCAACTTAATGAACAACAACCTCCTCTTGATCATTTCAACTTACCTATATAATAGTAACTTCAGATGCTACAACTTCTATGGATTAGTAATTTAATTCACCATATCTCATTGGCTCCGTCACTTCTTTATTTGTTGATTTCCCAATTGCATAATCTGAGGCGATTTCCCAACAACCCAATATTGCCTCATTTTGAGGCACTCAAATTACCATTACCCATATCAAATCTTGTCAGATTCCATCCATTCCACCATAACAACCTAGGGCTTATCATCCAGTCATATTGGAATCATGACATTGCCCCCTCCTTGACTGGATGATAAGGATTCTATTGCTTATATTCCTGGAGAAACTTTGCATGTACTCAGTTGATGATCTGGCCGCTAGCAGGGTCCTTGATAGTATATGCATCTATACTGGTCTTTTCAATGACTTCAAATGGCCAATCTAGATACTGGCCAGCTTGTGTTTCTGGCTGAACCCATGTAGATCATGGAATAGGACCATATCTCCTTCTTTGAACTGTGATAGGCCACTCTGCCACACCTGATTGAAAGCCTGGCTTTTGATTCTCTTGGCTAGGCCGAATAAGTACGCTTTAGTTTATAATTTAATCAGCATATTCATTAGGATGGCCAAATAGCATTGCGAATCCATTCCGCCAGTGTCCTCTACACATGCATATAGGAGGGCGGGCAAAATGGGGTGCCATCCATAAAGCAATTGGAATGGGCTTTTCCCCATGGCATAATGATAGCTAATGTTGTAGGTAAACATCACGGTATAAAGGAGAGTACTCCAATCAGAGGGCCTATTGGTAACCAGCTTCCAGAGTGTATTCACCAGGGTCCCATTAACCCGTTTGACCATTCTGTTGGACTTGGGGTGATACAGAGTTGTTAGCACCCCACGGATGGCCATCAGCTCATTAAGCTTTTGGAATAATGTGAGAAGTGAAGTTAGTTCCATTATCTGTTATGAGGAACTGAGGGCAGCCATGCCACTGAATAATGCATTCCATGATAAATTTGGCCACTGTGACTGCCCCTAAGTCTCATATCACTCAGGCTTCACCCACCAGATTAAGTGGTCAATTGCCACCAAAATATACTTGGACTGATTAGTTCCCATTAGCAGAGGGCTGACAACATCTAGGGAAACCATATGCCAAGCAGAGTATGGCTTCACTAACTGGTAGGAGTCTTCTGCCAGAATGGCTTTTCCACTTGGCACTGGTGACAGGAGGAGATAGTGTTAAGCATATCAAAATTCATGCTTTCCCAGTAATAACGAGGCTGCAATAATTCCAACGTCTTGCGCACACTCCATGCCCAACGTCCCTATGTGCGCTCATGATAACAGATGGGCAAGTGAGAAGTCTTGGGATATTCACGGTAGTGTCCCCTATATGCTTATATAATTCCCCATTTTTCTGGAACGTATTGGACCTTATCCCATCCAATACCTTGATGACTGGAGGCGGTTCATCATCATACTTGCCACTAAGCATTTTGTCAAACATTATATCACTTAGATCTTCTGTAACTGCAATCATGGGTAATCTCAATAAACAATTGTCATTTTAGTGTTTTGCTCCAGGTTGATGAAGAATTTCAAAATTGTATGCCTGAAATTTAAGAGCCCATTGGGCCAGTCGCCCTTCATACTCTTTAGGATTCTGTAACCAGCGTAATGAGGCATGATCCATTACAACTTTGAATTTCACCTCATTCAAATACACCCAAAATTTCTTATAGGCGTAGATCACCACCAAGCACTCCCGCTCAGTCACAGTGTAATTGCACTCATGACTGTTCAAACTATGACTACAGTATGCTATGGGGTGCTCTTCTCCTTCCTCATCTTTTTGGGATAGGACTTCCCCTACAGCGGAAAGGGATGCATCCGTCTGAACAATGAAATCTTTTTCAAAATTGGGATAGTGTAACACCGGTGCACTGATTAACACCACTCAAAGTGTATCAAAAGCGCGTCCTGACGTTCCACCCATTCAAACGTAGTGTCCTTTCTTAGTAACTCAAAGAGTTGGCCCCAGATACAGCTGAAGTTAGGGATAAAGTGATGGTAATATCCGACCATTCACCAAAAAAATCTGTATATCCCACTTGCTATTAGGTGGAGTCATCTTATATATAGCTTCCACCTTGGCTGGTTGAGGTCTCAGCCCTGTGGCATCAACCACAAACTCCAGTTACTCCAGCTGGTCCTTAAAGAAGTGGCATTTCTGGGGTTTGATCTTAATGTTGGCCTCAGCAGCCAGTGGAATACAGCTTCTAGATGGTCGAGGTGTTTAGAGAAGGTTTGGGAGAAAAAATTAATGTCAGCAAGGTATACAAGGACACACAACAGTTTTAGGTCCCCCTAAAATAGTATCCATTGCTCGTTGAAATGTAGCTGGGGTGTTACACAGCCCTTGCAGCATCTGAGTTGGTTGAAAAAGAACTTTTGAAGTGATTACAGCGCACTTTTCCTGTTCTAAATAGCAACTCAATTTGCCAGTAGCCTGAGATCAGGTCCATAGCTGAGAAGAACCGAGCTCCTCTAGCCAATCCAAAGCGTCGTCAATCTGTGGTAAGGGATAGGAGTCCTTTTTGGTGATGCTATTGAGCTTTTGGTATTATATTACTACACAGTTGGTGCCGTCTTTCTTTTTAACAAACAGAACAGGTGAAGTCCACAGACTCTTGGATGGTTCAAGCATCCCTTGCGCTAATAGCTTGTCATTTTCCTCAGTTACTACTTCTTCTGCAACCCTTGATTGGTGGATCAGCCTTGACCTGATGGGAGGATGATCTCCAGTGTCCAGCCTATGAACCAACCCTGCGCACATCCTAAATCATGGTCATCAACAGCGAAAATCCCTTTATATTTTTGAAATAAAGCGATTGCCCTATCCTTCTGTGATTCCAACAGCCCCATTAACTCATCGCAAGATATAACTGCCATTACATTGAGCAGTGGTTTGACAGTCAGACCAAATTCCTCCAGTGACCCAAATTTATGAACCAAAAGAACCTCCTCAGTAGGGATTAAATATAAGTATACCACTATTTGGTGGCGGCGGATTTGCAGGGGTACCATTTGTAGATTTGCAAGTAAGACTTTGATCTCCCCTTGCCCTGGTAATGTAATTCCTGGGGCCACGTGGGGCTCAAACCATGATTGATGATACGGCCCAATAACCTCCCCATAGAGTCCGTCTGGAATTTCAACCACCAACTCAGTGTTCAATATAACTTGATGCCCAGAAGGAATAGATATAGATCCAGCTGCTCTGAGAAGCAACCCTTGATATTCATAAATCTGCTGAGGAAGGGCCCGGGTTTTACCCTTTAACTGATGGTATTGTACTGGGATTATCCATCGCTATAAGCTAGATTGATATTCCCCATATGCAACAGATCATTTGGCACTCCGCTAGAGGTGAAGTGAATTGGGATTTGCTGACCCAATATCATAAAAGTCTTAATCATCATGTCAATGACAGCCCCATAGTGTCACAAGGAAGCAGTTCCAATTAGCAGATCATAATGGCTATTTGGTAACACTATGGCTGGGGCTACCATGACAATAGAACCAAACTGCAGCGGAAGCGCACTGTATGCTCCCTCAGAGACTGTATTTTCCGCTCCATCAGTGCCATATACCATCCTTTGTTCCACAATCAGTTTTAATGACAACCTGGCCACCAATTTGGTGGAGACTATATTGACAGGGGCACCGGTATTTATGATGGAATGGACTCAAGTTTTAGATACAACCAGGTCACAGTAAGTACATTTGGAGTAAGATGCATCTCGACTGTTTATAACATGGACATCTAAGGAATCCCTGTTTTCAAGGAAATATGCAATCCCTTTACCAATTCTGGGGTATTGTTTGATAATAGTTTTGACTGGAAGAGAAGCGCTTACTGCTTGCAAAAAAGGTGCATCTGAGGAGGGGTATAACCTTTCAGAGGAAACTTGGTTGAACATTTGACAAGCATATGGCTCAACCTGCATCTGGGACCCCTCTTCTGCCATAGCCGCAGACTGCACTCGTGTCAAAAAATTCACCACCCAACTGGCTGCTGATCTAATAGTGACTCATTGTGCAAAGGAACTTCTGCTGATTAGTCTAATTTGAGTTCAGGCGGGACATCTGGTATAGCGGAGATAGAGCATCCCTTCTCTATTCCGCTCTGAATTTTCCCTGGTTGTACTGTTCCAGCTGTACAAAAGAGACCAGTTGATTAGGGCACCATCATGCCAGATGCCCCTGTCAACTGCATTTGAAACAGCTTACTTCATAGGGTCCATGTCCCTGATTAATATGAAACAAGCCACGGCAAGAGTTGGACTGAATGTCATCAGCATAAACAGGATTAGAGCAATGGTTGAGCCTGGGACGATAAGCAGGTATGGGGTGGATGTTTGACTGCTGAGGGTAACTTGGTGGAATGTGAACTGGATAGCAGAGTCCCCCAAACAAGATGATTCAATGGCTAAAGCATAAGGATTCTGCTCGGTAATAGGTGGAGGGAAGTTGGCTGATAAACGGTGTAAAAACTGAACAATTTTAAGCAAAGGCACACCTTCATCCAACAGTGGGGCCATAAAGTTATGTAACTCACGGTATGGCTTTACAGCAGAAGTCATTGCAATACACATGTCTGATTCAGATAAAATTCTGGCCCCAATTAGCGCGTGAGCTTCTGCTTTAAATCACTCAGCAAATGTGGTGAGGGTCTCAATCCACTGAAACTTGATGGTCAAAAAGTCAGCCTTCCGCTGTGACATCTTTGCAGTTCTGCTGAACAACCACAGCACTGTCTCTTTAACTTCTTGGTATGTAATGGAGCTGCTGGAAAGGTAACAGACGACTTGATCAGCACTTCCAACATCCAAGGAAGAAATCAACAGTTTTACTCTTCATCGATCCAAAACTCCTTCAGTTGCAATTTAAAATCGCTTAAAGAACCCATGTTTATCCCCTTCACGATCAAATGGGGGCGGCTTATTGCAGAAAACCTCCTGGAACAGCTCAATTTATTTTTAATCACAGTGTCCAAAGCCAGTTTCAGCTCTGCATAGGCAACTGAACCAGAGTGTTGGGTAGAGTTTTTATCAAAACAACATGAATGCAACATAGTAGGAAACTGAGTTTTTATCATTTTATTTAATTGATCAATAGGCACCCTGTAGTGAGCACCACTGTTATAAAATAAGCGGTATTTAATAGATACGCTGGCAGACTTGGCACAGGGGTTGACTCACTGAGCAAAAAGAATCAATGATATGATGATTGTAGCCCTCAAAAAACAGATTATTTTTTTAAATAAATATGGAGCACTTGCTCCCACAACCTCTTTTATTTAATATACTTAATATTGAGGATTTTCCTATTCCGCTTTCTCCAACTTACTGAACAACAACCTCTTCTTGATCATCTCATCTCGCCTATTTTGTAGCGACTTTAGATGCTACTGCTTCTATTACTTAGTAATTTAATTCGCCATATCTCATTGGTTCTGTCGCTTCTTTATTTGTTAAATCCCATTCGCCTAATCTGAGGAGATTTCCCAACAACCCAATATCACCTCATTTTGAGGCACTTTAATTACCATTACCCATATCAAATGTTGTCAGATTCCATCCATTCCATCATAACAACCTAGAGCTTATCTTCCAGTCATATTGGAATCATGGCATATGGAAAAAATTATATATTTTTTAAAGAGTTTAGGGTGCATAAAGTAAGACTTACTTTAACAAAATTAACTTGTTCTCATGGTAATATTTTGCATTTTAAACTTAGTTTCAGGGTCATTAGAGTCCAAATACTTGATCTTCTGGGGTCTTCTAGGTTTTTATATTATACTGTCAATCTTTAACTTTCTTGTGAATGTGTGACTGCTGGTATGAGCTCAACTGCGTCTCCTGTTGTTCTCATGGCCCTTGTAGATCTTTCAGCTGCATGGGTACATTGGTCAATTCAATTTATGGAGATTTTTAAAATTAATTTGCTTCCCACTTTGGTAATATATGTATTGCTCGGCTTTGTATGAACAGTTAAACTTCTTCTAATGTGGTTTCAGTTTTCCTTCATCATTAATAACCATAAAGGTATAAAAGGGGTTCCTTAAAGGTAATTTTACAACATCATTAACATAGTCTTCTTGACCAATACCTACACTTGCGCATCCTCTGATATCATGTGTAAAAACTTACTCTGGTTGTTATCAGCAAGCAACCTAGTAACCTTTTTCACTGCACAGGTTTGGTTTCCTCATGCACTTTGTCACATTGTATAGAATGAATTATTAATTGATAGTAGAATGGAGACTATTATCTGTAGTTGAGTATGAATTATTTTTTGGTCCAACGCTTCAGCCAGTATTCCCAATCAAGTACTCATGATGTTGTACTCGTAGGGATTCATTCCCTTCCTCCTGTCCACCTGATCTTAGCTGAGATACCACAGTGACAGTCTCTTTTGGCCCAACACACAGTCAGCAGCTATCCCTGATTGTGGCTCCTTTTTCTCTAGATCCCCACTCAAATATTTATTCTTCTCTCTGAGAGTCTTCCAATTATTGCCCTCTGCAATAATATCCTTGAAACAGAACAACACAATAGAAGCTGATGATAGTTAAATATATAATGAAATGATAATATTACTGTTCTCATAAATAATGTTTTTTCTTATAGTAAAACATAGGGAATATATATAGTGGGGAATTCGACTATCTAACCCTTGGTTGACACCTCTTTAATGAAATGGCAGCTGGAGCCATTGAATCACCCATCCTCGTCTCAGCAGCAATGGTTTTCCCCATCCTGGCTAGGATTCCGTCATTGGACATCCTTGAGACCTCAAATGGAAAGGGTCAGAAAATGTATTCCTAATGTTTATTCTCTCAATCCAAGTGAACTAACCATATTTGGCTAGTGACCTGCTTAGGTAATGGGACTTATTACCCATTATGGCAGGTCACACACCAACCAATTGATTTGCTAGTTGCAGGTGGCATCACTCGCCTCGCAACTTGCTATTCATTCCCAATCAGTCAGTGATGAAACTGACCAATCCCAATTGGTACACCTGATAGTTAATCACTATCAGATGCCCCTATTTCGTCAGCAATTCTGCCCAATGAGATCTTAAGTTATATGTTAAGATCAATCCCTAATGGATACAACCAGGTGAATATCCCAAAATCCCCCAGATATAGTTACTCCAAAACTTGAGCCAACCAATTTCTAGTTTCACTTCACCTTAGGGAATTTTCCCAAAGCGATACCAGGTAATCTAGCAAGCTAGGAATATGGGCAAAAATCTTAACACATCCCCCCTCTTGCCTAGATTTCCAGTGAGAAAAGGACTGGGGCATGAGAACACCGCTTCAGACACTTGGTTAAATACTTCATTGGTTCAATAGGAGTACACTTGTCAATACTCAACGCTTCTCAGGATGACCTTCAGCATATGGCGTTCTTCCTCTTCCTTCTCACTACCGCCTTCTCAGAGCGCGGTCCCCACAATCTACTGTTGTGCAGGGCTGATCAATTTACTCGTGACAATATTAGTCTCATGATCCAGTTTACCCCCATCAGGGTATATGACCCACTGTCATATTCAGGATTCTTGGTCCAGCGTACTTGATTTCCAGATTTTCTCCTTGTCTTAGGCAGGAGACTCTTGCCATCAATATTCGTTTTGTGGCTCAATTAAAAATACTTATTTCTATTCGCCCTTATTATTTCGCTCTTGTTATTTCTCTCATAACCTCCTGGCTCAAGTCACTTTTAATTCTTCCCTTGGAGAGCATATCCCATTAATTTTGAGATTAATTTCTCCAAAATTGGAGTTTAATGGATTGTAGAGTGCATAATGTCAACTTCCATATAAGTCTGACATCCATTTCTTGTCCAGTTCATATGTCAAATTCTAAGTCATGATACCAGCAGCTCCTGAATAGTTTGTCTGATCCAGACCTACATCTCTTCTAGCAGATGAGTTGGGATGCTTGGCGGAACTTCTTTTATGGTCCTTCTAGGACTCATATGCCTAGTCTGGTGCCAGCGGCTAGTCCTTCCATCAAAATACTAGAAATGATAACTAATCCCTCCAAAACCAGGCTGGTTAACATTTTAAACAACTCTCGGCTGACTCTTCCCCTGCCATTGATTCCAGAGTTGGACTTTGAAACTCTCCTGGATTTGGATCCTTATGCTGATGCTCCAACCATCGTCATAGATGCTGCAGATTATGCCAGTTGCTCTGGATCGTTTGTTTCTTGCTGGGTCAGACCTTCTTCCTGAGTTCCTCTTCTGACTCAGCCAATATTACAAACCCACTGTTCTGGTCTCTGATCTCACAATTGGTAACAGTATTCACTTCAAGCTCCCTTACGCTGAGCTTTGGGCCCAAGTCACTAAGGCTTTGACTCTAGCGCTGAATCCCTCTGATCTTGTTAACATTCTAGATTGGGATACTTCCGCTTATGCTCTTCACTTTGCTGTTCAAGTTCTTCAAAGTTGGTCCACAAATCTTCCAGCCTCACCTAGGTTCCACCATTCATTCAGCTTTAGCTTCCGAGAAGCCCATAGTCACTGCTTGCAGGATGCAATCTGCTCACCACATGACTACCTTTTCTCCAGCGCTTCCTATTGGTATCTTACATTGATGGCGTTGATAAGGGGCATGATTTGGAAACCCCCATCAAGCATCCCTTCTTTGCTGCCAGCCCACATGTCTGGTGTCCTTGATGAAGCCCGTTATCTGGCGCTCAGGACCAATCTTCCAGCTCTGGTACCATATTGGGATTACTCAGGGTTATTCGCCGATTGCCTCTTCTTATACTGTTGCTTTCTTCCCCACTCTGGGGTGTTGTGATTAGCTTCATCTGACATCTCAATTTTCCTTCCCCTAGTCGCTTTCTCAAAAGGCTCTGCATCCGCTCAAAGAACGTGGTTTTGAGTAGGTCTCACCCTCACTAGCATCTAATCTCATATCAATTTCAATGGGCTGTTCATTCCTACTGCGATCCATCCTCCCTCCCCCAAGAGTCAATATAGGCTTAATCATCCCCATACTGAGGACAATCAATAATAATAAAAATTATAAAAATATATCAGCTTTTTCTCTGTGCAGTTTATAATACTTTTTTAATATATTTTATCAATTTTTTGTCTTTAGTCTTCTTTTTCTTATGGGACTTGACCTTGTTTCAATTCAGTGGTCCATCATTTTTTAATTTTTCCCACAAATTGGGACCTGGGTACTTAAACCTGCCAGTTTTCTATGGTTCAGAGGTCCTTTTTTCGGAAATAACCATCTAAATTGGCTCAGAGGTCCTTTTTCCAGACTTGACCTAATCATCAGGACATGACCAACTTAATGGTTCATTGGTCCTTCGAGAACTCTTTTATTTTTTCATTGATCCATTGCTTCATATACTTAGTGTGGACTCGATTCACAACTCTTCCATCCAAGAGATTCTTGATGGAGTAGGCATCAGTTGCCATCTTGGTGATCACTTCGAACAGACCTGACCACAATGCATCTAATTTGGTTCTTTGTATAAAACCATGCATATTGCAATAGGAAACTCTTTTCCCTATTTGAAATTCTTCTATGGCCAGTTAGTTCTTGTCATCCGTTGGTTTCGCTTGTATCCTCTTCTTTAAGGTTGTATTGAATTCTTGCAATTGCATATCAATCAGGATACTCGCAGTCAGTTAAGGTATTGCTCAGTACTCATCCCCAACATAAGTTCCACCACTGAATATAAAATCTGTGGCAACGCGACCTTTCTCCCATATAACAATTTGAACGGCATCTTTCCCATCACTGTATGATGACTTATATTGTAGGCAAACGACACCAAACTCAGGTACATTCCCCATGTTGAAGTTCTTCCTGCGACTAGCTTCCTCAGAATCACAGCCAGCATTCCATTCACCCGTTCTACCAGTCCATTCATCTCCAGCTGGTATGGTACTGACATGACTCCTTGGATCCCCATTATCTCATTTAATCTTGGTATCACATGATATGTGAAGTTGGTCCCATTGTCACTAAGCAGGACCTGCAGACATCCATGCCAATATACCACTCTATCCAGGATGAACCTCGTGGTACTGTTAGCATCTATAATTGTTAGGGACTTCATCTCAACCCATCTTGTCAGATGGTCAATTGCAATTATAATGTACTTGAATCCCCCTGTGCTCATCGTCAGCGGTCCCATCACGTTGATGGACACCATGTGCCAGGAAAAGCCAGGGCAGACCAGTCAGTATCTGTGACAGATGGGGTCTCTGAACACTGCCACAAAGCAGTTAGGCAAGAGTGCCCAGGTAAGTGCCCACAGGCAGAATAATCCTGCTGTGGAAATGTTCCTAATCTGACTATGTGGGAACCACTTTACTGAGAAAGTTTGGGCTACAGTCAGGACTATACTGACGCTCAGCTGGAGGGTTTGACCCCCAGAGAGAGCATATAAAGACTGAATAGCCTTATCAAAGTCCAAGCTGCTGTCCATGTGTGGTTTCTCCTATGGACTCAATAAACTTATTTCTGATTTTAAAAATTTATTAAAAAATTTATTAAGTTTATTTGGATATTCTATAAGACGAAACTGCTTTACACAGTTTTGCCAGCTCAGATTTATATTGAGCTTGGGGGGGAGAGCGGATCTTGTTCCCTGCGGAGTCTGCGGGCATCTTCTCAATGACAGGTATAACTCAAGGATCTAGACCCTTGAGACCGTTGTCAAGGCCCACTCTCAAACTAGGACCAGGTACCCTCAGGGTTGTAGAAACTTTTCCACATTTATTTTTCAGCTTTGATTTGTTTTTGAATCCCAGGCCATTCTCTTTATCTGTAATCCTTGATATTGCCAACTGGGGTTTGGTGGCATCTGATTGGCCAGAGCGCCATTCTCGAGGGTTATCCTCATTGCCCCTTTTGGTAATATTTCATTTGGCGGCATCTGGTGGCCAGAGCGCCGTTTAAAAGGATTTTCATCCTTGCCATTACTTTTGAGGACCTCAGGTTTGGCCACACCTGATTAGCTGGAAATTTGATTCTGGTCTGCTCCCTTGTCACCGCATTTAGTAATATTTGAATTGGCAGCATCTGGTTGGCCAGAGCGCCATTTACAAGGATTTTCATCCTTGTCAATACACTTTGGGCGTCAAACTTGGCTTTAAATGGTTGGCCAGAAATTCGTGTATGAGGGTCCAATCCCTCATTGCCACATTTGGGAATATTCAATTTGGTGGCATCTGATTGGACAGAGCGCCATTTTCGAGGCTTTCCTTCCTCGTCAGCCTTGCAATTTATAATTTGCTTTGATTTTGGGGCATCTGATTCATCAGATTGCCATTTATGAAAATTGTAGCTGTTGAGCCCCTCTACCTTGGCCTCGACTATCGCCCTAGAAAAACTAGGGCAATGTGATGGTCAGGCAACGCCTTGACCGTTATATCACCCCCCAGATGAGAGCCTCCTCCAATTCCAGAACTCCTCCACCTTCTGCGGGCAGTTGCTGCAGTTGTCAGCAGTCTATCAGGTGGACTCCTCCACTGGGTAGCCTACCCATTTGACTAGATACCAGCGTTTTTTCTGAGAGATTTTCGTCTACAGGATTTCCTCCACCTCATACTCCACCTCTCATTGGTTTACCAAGTGGACTGGCTCCAGTTTCTCTGGAAGAGGGCCTTCAAACTTCTTCAGTTGTGAGACATGCAGTACCAGATGTGCACACAATCCCTTGGGAAACTCCAGTTTGTATGCCACTTCATTTACCTGGTGGATGATCTTGAATGGGCTCAGGGAGACTGGTCCAAATTTCCTGCAGCTTGCTGGAACTGAATAGTTTTTTGCGTTGATCATCACTAGGTCTCCTTCCTTTAGCACCAGGGCCTCAGATCGGTGAGTGTTGGCCTTCTTCTTCTGCATCTCTACTGCTTTGATTATATTCTCATGTAGGGTTTTCAGGTTTTCCTTCATCTCTGATGCCAGGTCGTTTCCGCTGGGTTTGGACCTCTGGGGTGGGTTTCCACCATCATTGGGTGGAACCTGTAGTTCGCCATAAAGGGCGACATTCCCATTGATGAATGTGCTAAGTTATTATAAAAAAATTGGGCTAGTATCAGCCAGTATGTCCAGCGTTCCTGTTGTGTAGTCATGTTGCATCGCAGATATTGCTCAAGAACTTGGTTAACTCATTCCATCTGGCTGTCCAACTGTGGGTGGTAAGCTGAGGATCTGCACAGTTCGATCTGAAAATTTTCGAGTAGGTGTTTCTAGAATCAGGCAATGAATTGTGGGCCTCTATCCGATATTATCTCCTCTGGTAGGCTGTGGCAGGCGAACACCTCGTTAACAAAGATATCCGCCATTCCCTTTGCTGTGATATTGGAGTTACATGGAAAGAATTCGCGTACTTGGTCATTCTGTCTACTAAAACCATCACAGCGTCATACCCCTTTGATTTTGGAAACCCCATTATGAAATCCATACTCAGTGAGGACCATGGCATTTCCGCAATCTGAAGGGGTTTGTATTTCCCAAAGGCTTCTGCCTAGCACGCTTGGACTGGGCGCATGTTACACATTTTTGGATGTACTCCCTCACAGCGCTTGGCATCCCCGGCCAGGAGTAACTATGGGCCATGAGCTCTATGGTTTTCTCATTTCAAGGGTGTCCCGCCAAGGGTGATCGTGGAAAGCTCTTATCGCCTCCTCCTGGAGCTCATGGCTGGGCAGCCATGGGCGCCCTTTATGGAGAATAAGTCCTTTACTTTTGCAGAAATTCCTATGTTGCTCATTCTCCACCCCCTCCTCCAGGTCCTTCCACAGTGTGGCCATATACTTTGAGCTTTGCTGGGCGGCCCGGAGCTTTTCCTTCAGTTCCTGAGGGGGCATTCTGGATGACGGCGAACACATTTGAGGGCAACATAGTTGCAGTGTTGTATGCATCGAGCTCCTCCCTCGGGAAAGACTTTCCTGGGTCCCTGCTTAGGAGATCTGGGATGAGGTTGCTCTCCCCCAGCTTGTACACAATCCTGAAGTCATAAGACGCCAGCTCTAGGTGCCACCTGGCCTGGCGCTGGTTCATGTGCTTTGGACTCTTGTAAAATTTGAGGGCGCGGTGGTCCGTTCTGATGGTGAAAGGGTGTCTGGTGTAGAGTAAGTGATGCTTCCATTCCTCCAAGGCTGATACAATCGCTAAGAGCTCCTTGTCATACACAGGATAGTTTGTCTCAGCGGGCAGCATTTTCCTGCTAAAGTAGCTTACAGGATGGTCTACCCCATCTTCCCTCTCTTGCAGCAGAACTGCCCCAATCGCGAAGTTGGAGGCGTCAGTCTCCACTATGAAAGGGCGGTTGGCGTCAGGGTGAGCTAGTACTGGTGCCTTCATGAGGCTCTCCTTGATGGTTTGGAAGGCTTTCTCCTCCTCTTCTCCCCAATGGAACGGCACCTGCACTGTCAGACGGGTTAAGGGTGCCGCCATCTTGGAGAGATCTTTCGCAAACTTTCTAGGAAGTTCACCACGCCCAGGAAGCTTCTAAAGCCCGTTCTATCTTTAGAGGCCAGCCACTCCCTCACTGCCTTCAGCTTGTCAGGGCATATGGCTGTTCCTCTTTTGAAGACTAAGTTCCCCAAGAAGGAGACAGAGTCCTTGTAGAACTCACATTTTGATGGCTTCAAGCCGAGGTCTGCCTTGTTGAGGGCCTCCAGCACGCTCAGCACATCGCTTTTGTGGTCCTCTTTGGTCCTGGAGAACAGAAGTCATCCATGTATGCCACACAACATTTCCCAATCAGGTTTTCTAGGGCGTTGTCTATGGTACGCTGGAATACTGCTGGGGCGTTCTTGAGGCCAAAAGGCATCATCTTGTACTCAAAGACCCCTAAGTGGCACTTGAAAGCCATATACTGTTGTTGTTCTGCGATTACAGGAACTTGATTGAACGTATTAACCAGGTCCAACTTGGCGAAAACCTGGCTACCTGAGATTATCTGGGAGATGGTCACCATCAGAGGAATGGGGTAGGGGTTGGACTCAGTTATTGCGTTCAGCCGCTGATAATCCACACATGGGCGAAGCTCACCACTTGCTTTTGGGGCTAGGAGTATTAGAGACCACTGGCGATTTGGAGGGAACAATCATCCCACGCTCTAGCATTTCTTTGACATAGACCTCCAGGGAAGCTTTCGCCTTCAGATTCAAAGGGTAAACAGGACAACCCTTGTGTAACGCACTGGCTCCTTCCAATGAGCCACGAATGAGTTGGGCAACAGGATCCATGTTACAGACCATAGGGCTGACAGGGCTCCTGATGCTACTCTCCTTGTGCGCGCGCTACAAGATTGGACAAGCACCCCCTGGAAGACAGTTGCAAATATACTTAACCCCAGCAACATGCCTTGACTCCAAGACAAGGTATAAAGGGAGGCAATAGCTCTCCCAAGCTCACTCTCAAAGTCCAATTCTTGTTGATTCAAGCCAAACATGGCTGCAGTTAGGCAATATTTAAGAATAAACTCAAAGTATAAATATATGAATTTTAAGTTCTTTTATTTAATATTGGCCAGGTCGATAGAAAACAGAACTGAGAAGCCTCCAGCTCCCAGTTCCTTCCCTATATACACATGCTACAAGCTAATATAAAATATAACACAAGCTTATGGTGCTAATCTGACTAATGCTTGGTGTAAACCTTACAGCAGGATCGCGGAATCCTCACTCAATGGTTCTGTGCCAGTTCCGATTCTCAACAGTTCTGCACCAGTTCCATTTCGAATTCCAAACGAACCGCGAAACTTCCAAGCACCTGTTCCATTCCATTCTTGATTCGAATCCAAATCGAATCTCGAAACTCCCCATTTTACCTGATTCTCGTTTTTCCTCGACTTGGACGCCCATCTGGCTCCTTGGCCTACTCCAAGCTCTTGCCCCTTAGGCGTCCCTGCCAGGACCAACTCCCCCCTCCTCCATACATCCAGACACAGCCTGCCCTGTCTTACCAAAGATCAGGGCAATGTGATGCTGAGGATAAACCTCAACCGTCACACCTTGGGGAACTCCGAATCCTTTTTGAACTTGAAGGTGAAAGGAAAGGACCATTTGGGTGGTGGAGGGAGCTTGGTTCTTCTGGAACAGGTGGGAGTATGTGCGAATTCGTTGAGAATATCCACCCCTGGCTCCAGCCCCACTACTGCGTTCACCCCAGGCTTCCCTCTGCCAGTGGTGAAGAAATCTAGTGCCACTGGAGGTTGGTTCCTGGGATGTAGAAAGACCAGGCGCTCCTGCAGTTTGAACTTAGGGGAGTACTTGTGCCACCACTGCATAACCAGGACTATGGGATGTGGCAGATTTTTAAGAGCACTAAATGATTCTTGGAAGGTGTGAGGCCCCTGCCTCAGCAGCACCTGGGTTTTGACCTTCCAACTGCCAACCGTTTTTGAGGTGTCTGCAAGCGTCACGGCTCCCTTCCATTCCATCTCCAGCCTCATTTCTTTAGCTAACCCTTAGTCCAGATAGTTGTCCTCAGCTCTGGTGTCCACCAGTGCCCAAAGTTGATCCTCCCTCTTCCCCTTTCTTCCCCAAAGCTGTAACGAATAGGGGACGTAGAGATAAGACAAGGTATTTCCTTTATTGATAGTAGCAACGCCCGCGGGAGTAGGGCGGAAGTTGTAGGAGGGACTGGGGTTTCCCTCTTTGGGGTTCTCCGAGGTGTTTACCCCATTGGTGGAGCTGGAGGGCGATCCCTGTGAGGTCTCCTGCGAGAGGCTGGAGACTGGCTCTGACTCAGCTCAGCGGCCGTGGAACTTCCCATGTTGTACCCCAGGATGGGATGTCGCCTGAGCTAACGCTAGTTGGCCTTTACCTGGGTTGCAACTGAAATTTCCTCATTGAGGGTGGCTCCCAGGCGAGTGGCAGCCATGGCAGTGAGGATATCAGGGCGGAGATTCTGGCGGAACATCCGTGCAATCTGGGTAGACGTGACCTTGGCCGCCTTAGCCAAGGGGTGGTACACCTGGGTGTACTCCATGACTGACATCTTCCCTTAAGTGAGGTTTAGGAGGGAGAACCACGCTGCGTCTTGGGAGTCATTCAGTGTAGCTGCTCTCTCAACCAGCTGGAGACATTCATCCAAGGTGAGAAGGAGCACCGACTGGGCTTCCAGTAGCTCAGTGAACCAATCCGCTAGGTTTCTGGGCAGGGCGGTCACTATTTGGGCAATCTGGAGTGACACTGGGGCCTTTCCTCCTGAGGCCATGGTTAGCCGGGCCTGAAGTTTCACATGAGAGAAGGTGGCGTGTAGGGTGCTCAGCTCCTCAGGGGTGAGGGCCTGTCAAGTTTCAGATGCTGGATGCTCAGATTGAGAGTAGATGTGGACATGTCCTTTGGAGGGAAGGAAACGGGCGACTTCTCTTAAGAGGAATAGGAGGGAGAAGATGACCATCAGAAACGTGGTTGGGTGTTTGTACCACGCAGGCAAGGCGCGTTCTGATGGCTTGTCCACCATATCCAGGAATAAAGACATCAAGTTGAATGAGTTTATCTAATGTGACGGATGGGGTCTCTGAACACTGCCACAAAGCAGTTAGGCAAGAGTGCCCAGGTAAGTGCCCACAGGCAGGATAATCCTGCTGTGGAAATGTCCCTAATCTGACTATGTGGGAACCACTTTACTAAGAAAGTTTGGACTACAGTCAGGACTATGCTGACGCTCAGCAGGAGGGTTTGACCCCCAGAGAGAGCATATAAAGACTGAATAGCCTTATCAAAGTCCAAGCTGCTGTCCATGTGTGGTTTCTCCTATGGACTCAATAAACTTATTTCTGATTTAAAAAATTTATTTTAAAATTTATTAAGTTTATTTGGATATTCTAGAAGATGAAACTGCTTTACACAGTTTCGCCAGCTCAGATTTATACTGATCTTAGGGGGAAGAGCGGGTCTTGTTCCCTGCGGAGTCTGCGGGCATCTTCTCAATGACAGGTATAACTCAAGGATCTAGACCCTTGATTCCGTTGTCAAGGCCCATTCTCGAACTAGGACCAGGTACCCTCAAGGTTGTGGAACCTTTTCTGCATTTATTTTTTGGCTTTGATTTGTTCTCAAAGCCTGGGCTGTTCACTTTATCTGTAATCCTTGATATTGCCAACTGGGGTTTGGTGGCATCTGATTGGCCAGAGCGCCATTCTCGAGGGTTATCCTCATTGCCCCTTTTGGTAATATTTTATTTGGCGGCATCTGGTTGGCCAGAGCGCCGTTTACAAGGATTTTCATCCTTGCCATTACTTTTGAGGACCTCAGGTTTGGCCACACCTGATTGGCCAGAAATTTGAGTCCAGTTTGCTCCCTATCACCTCATTTAGTAATATTTGAATTGGCAGCATCTGGTTGGCCAGAGCGCCATTTGAGGATTTCCTTCAATTTCAGGGCATCTGATTAGTCAGATTGCCATTTACAAAATCATAGCTGTCAAGCCTCTCTCTTGGACTCAACTATCGCCCTAGGGAAGACTAGGGCAATGTGATGGTCAGGCAACTCCTTGACCGTTACAGTATCCAATTGTATTCTTATGTGGTTTGTGCAGCTGGCACTCCACACAACAAGTTAGATAATTCACGAAATTGTAGTTGATCAATTCCTAGTAATAGTACTGGCAAATATGGTTGGTTGTTTTCCTCAGGCCTCCATGCCTGACAACCTTGTGAGCTGCTTGTACTATTGCTGCTCTTTTTGACGGTTTTGAGAGTAATAACCACTTCCCATTGATCATCTTTAATACTTGTCCATCCATGGTCTCAGTGTTTTCCATCACTTTCTGAAGCAGACTATGGATTTCTTGGGGCTCATCCCCAATTTTTCCATCAACCATTTTCTGGAATAGCTCATCTGCCTGCAGGTATACCATCTGGACCATTAGCAACCGCGATAAGCATCTGCATTATGGTGAGAAGCCTTGCTTGGTGGACAATTTCATAATCATAAGCCTTGAGCTTAAGTTCCCATTGGCCATTCATCCTACTGGCTCACTCAAATTGTGCAGTCAGCACAGTGAAGAGTGGTCCGTTATCACCTTAAAATGCGTTCTGTGGACATACACCTGAAACTGCTTGCATGAGTAAATGACTGCAAGGCATTCACGCTCAGTCATGATGTAGTTCCTATCAGCAGCTGAGAGTGTCCAGCTCACATACGCCACCAGATGCTCATCACCAAGTTCATCTACTTGGCTCAGTACAGCGCCGATCATCGTCAATGAAGCATTGGTTTGAATAATAAACTCACAATCAAAATTCAGATATCACAGAATTGGTGAATCTATCAAATATCAGCGTAGCTTATCAAAGGAATCCTGGACCTCTTCATTCCATATGAATCCTTTTTTAAGATCCTTTAATAAATGGAATAATGGCTCAGCTATTTGAGCAAAGTCCCAAATAAATCTTCTGTAGTATCTGACCATCCCAAGGAACACTTGGATGTCTTGGACACTTTTCAGTACAGCCATATGTTCTATAGCTGATATCTTCTGGGCTTGCAGCTGCAATACACTGGAGTTGATTATGAATCCCAGGTATTCCAACTCTTTCTTAAAGAAGTGGCACTTCCTTGGATTGATCTTCAAGTTAGCTGCGGACAGTTTCTTAAATACTTCTTCCAAGTGGTGCAGGTGATCAGTAAACGTCCTACTGAACAAGTTTATATCATCCAGATATACCAAGATGCACAACAACTTCAAGTTGCTTAATATTGCATCCATGGCCCTCTGAAATGTTGCAGGCGCATTGCATAGATCCTGGGGCATCCTCGTTGGTTGGTATAGCCCCTGCGCAGTAATAATCACGCATTTTTCCTGGTCTTCCTTTGGCAAGTCAATCTGCTAATATCCCTAGATCAGATCCATCATGGAGAAATACTTTGCTTCTCCTAAACAATCTAGCGCATTGTTGATCCTTGATAGGGGATACAAGTCCTTCTTCATAATTTTATTCAGACTTCAGTAGTCAATCACCACCCAGTTGGATCCTTCCTTCTTCTTCACAATCAGAATCGGGATCACTAGGGACTTGACAATGGAACTAGAAGCCCATGCTTCACTAGTTTGCTGATTTCATCCTCTACTAATGCTTCGGCGGCTTTTGATCTTCGAATTGGTCTCATCCTTATTGGTAGATTTCCCTAGTGTCGACCTTGTGGATCACATCTCATGCGCATCCCAAATTGTGGTCATCCTGAGTGAACACTTCCCAATATTTCTCAAATAGTTCGAGCACCTCCTCTTGCTGGCCTTCTGATAGATCAGCAAGCTGCTCCCAATCAACCAATAGGTTGATGCTTTTGGTTACCCCAGCCAGTAATCCCATTTCATCAAGAGACCCAAAATCGTGGAATCTTCTCAATTTGGCTGTTGGGATCAGATGAACAAATGTAATGATCTGATTCCTCTTGATCCTCATAAGTTTTTCAATGAAATTCACCAGGAGAACTTGTATTTCCCCATTGCCTAGCATTATTATCCCACGAGCCACCCATGGCTCCACTCTGGATTTTTTCCAGGGGCTTCCTACCTCCCCATACATCAGCTCAAAAATCTCCAATGCCAACCCCATGTCAACTATCATCTGCGATCCTGGTAGTATGGTTCTTGGGGTATTTGACTTCCCGAGTATTGTGCAAGGACTTCTTTCTTCAGCATCACTTGTCATATCAGGCTCACAATCACATCTGTGAGCTTTAAGTTCCTCCACTTGTTTGATTAATTTTCAATATCTGCACCAAAATTTCTTAAATGAATGTGATCTGCTTCTCACTCTGTTTTCAGGTATAAGGCCTCTCAAATGAGGTCCCCTTCTTTCTTCATCAACAAAGTTACTTTCCCAAGTAACTCGTTCCTGAAGCTTGCTACATTCTCTATTCTTTCCTCCACCTTGGTGACTCATTCTTCTAAGGCCATGAACTCCCGATGGTCTGCTGAGTTTAAGGCATTCTGGTTTACAGTGGCTAACTTGTTCCACAGTTTGCATAGCTCTTATTTGTACGACATTCTTATAGATTTTTCACTAAACTACCCCTGTAGTGAGCACCAACCTGTAAAAATTTACTCTGGTTCTTATCAGCAAGCAACCTAGTAACCTTTTTACTGCACAGGTTCAGTTTCCTCATGCACTTTGTCGCATTTTATAGGATGAATTATTAATTGATAATAGTATGGAGACTATTATCCATGGTTGAGTATTTATTATATTTTGGCCAACGCTTTGGCCAGTATTACAGATTAAATACTCATGATGTTGTACTTGTAGGGATTCATTCCCTTCCTCAAGTCTCCCTGATCTTCACTGAGATACCACAGTGAAAGTCTCTTTTGGCCCAACACACAGTCAGCAGCTATCCATGATTGTGGCTCCTTCTTCTCTAGATCCCCGCTTGGATCTTTACTCTTCTTTCTGAGAGTCTTCCAATTATTGCCCTCTGCAACAGTATCATTGTACAAGAACAACAGAATAGAAGCTGATGATAGTTGAACTATATACTGTAATGATAATATTACTGTTCTTATAAATAATGCTTTTCTTATAGTAAATCCTAGAAATATATAGTGGAGAAATCGGCTGTCTAACCCTTGGTTGACACCTCTTTGATGAAACAGCAGCCGTTGCCATTGAATCACCCATCCTCGTCTCAGCAGCAATGGTTTTCCCCATCCTGCTAGGATTCCATCATTTGCTATCCTTGAGACCTCAAATGGAAAGGATCAGAAATTGTCCCTAACGTTTTCCTCTCGATCTAAGTGAACCAACCATATCTGGCTAGTGACCTGCTTAGGTAATTGGACCTATTACCCATTATGGCGGTCACTCACCAACCAATTGATTTTGCTAGTTGCAGGTGGCATCACTCGTCTCGCAACTTACTATTCATTCCCAATCAGTCAGTGATGAAACTGACCAATCCCAATTGGTACACCTGATAGTTAGTCACTATCAGATGCCCCAATTTCGTCAGCAATTCCGCCCGATGAGATCTTAAGTATTTGTCTGGATCAATCCTCAAAGGATACAACCAGGCGAATATCCCAAAATCCCCCAAATTTAATTACTCTGAAACTCGGGCCAACCAATTTCCAATTCACTTCACCTTAGGAAATTTTCCCCTAGTAATACCAGGTAATTTAGCAAGCTGGGAATATGGGCAAAAATTCTAACATCATGTTGACCAGCTAGCAAATTATTGCAGCGTCAGGGGCATATGTGGCCTCCGCATTCAGGATTTTCAGATTTTTTGAAACCTATTTAAAGAGCTTCAGAATTTCATGAATTTCTTTACTGGTTAAATTGATCAAGAAATAACCATTATTATGACCAGATATCTTATTAGTATCAAAGTCAGTAGTATTAGAATGGGTGTTTTAGGAAGGGGTTTTATCATAGGTTAAGGAATTATACCATATAGTTGAGACTTTATTGAATATAACATCTCTAATACTAAAATGAGAAAAATTTTAAAGAGCCACTCATGAACTCAGTTATTGGTGAGTGTGCGGTAATATTACTAAGGACTACCTGATTATTCTTCTCATGACAAAGTTGCAGTTCTTGTATGGCCTATAAATTATTAGGTTGTCCTCCACGAATTTGGTAGAACATAACTTTCTGCCCCTTTAAATATGGGCAACTTAAGCTTGGTCTCTGTCTCAGGTACTCTCCTTGATTTAGTTCATGGCATCACTGCTGCCATTCAGCTTATCTTGATTAACTCCTCCACTAACTCTTCATGATATCTTCCTTAAGCTAAAATTCTCCTATTGTGTCCATCACTGGAGATACATGCTCAGTAGCATGTATTCTCTTTCATATAGAGCTCTTTCTGGTGACATACCAATAGTCCTTTGGTAGTCAACTGGTAAGCAAACAGGACTGATAGTAATAAGATGTTCTATTTTGATCTGGTTTACCATGATCTTTAAGATCAATGTGAGAATTTTAATTTCTCTTTTCAATCTTCTATTGGTAGCTGGTGTGTACGGCGTGAAAACTGCTGTAATATTCCTATTAAGTCCATCTGGTGTCTCACAACATCAAAGATGAAATTTTATTGTATTGGAAAGCAGTATTTAAGGCCATTCAAGGGCATATGATGGCCAGGGTGTAAAAAACTCTTATGATAACTATCACAATAGATGCCCTGCTTTTGATTGCTTGTACCCACTTGGTGAATTAATCTATAGCAATAATAATGAACCAATTGCTAATGGATGACTTTGTGAATGTTCTAATAACGTTAATAGAGATATACCTGTAAAAAGAGATTGTAAGGACAGGCTGTTAATTAAACTATTTAAGGAGCAGCTTGGATTGGGTAATTCAATACAGAGTTTAGAGCATGACTGATATCATCCAACATGGCCTCCTAACAACTATCCTTGAGATTCTGGTATGTATTATGTAGACTATCTTGGCCTACTTGATAATGTCACTTCCATAACTGTCACCATTCAGTTACTCAGCTTCACTTAAGGTAACCATTTCTACTATACTAGTTACTCCAGCTGCCCATCTTTGTATCTTTTAGCTCTTATTTAGTTCATGCTCTTTTTTACTGTATTTTCTTCCAATTCCTCTTCTAATTTTCTTTTAAGTTTAGTGATTCTATAGCTCAAAATGGATTTAAAATGGAAAAAGGCTTTTGTGACAAGCCATTTACGTTCAGGCGCTTCACTCCTGCCCAGTGCAGGATCTCACAGCCATTGCCTTGAAGCTTAACATCTATCTTGAAATTTGTCCTTTTAACCTTTTACGTTTGTCAATTATCTCATTGAGGTATGGTTTATAATGATCTAGAAGTGCTTACCATAAACTTACGTTCATAATTAACGTATAGATATTTTACTGCTAGGCAATCAAACTCAGTAATCTTGTAGTTGATTTCTGCTCTGATGGTTGTCCATGGTTAGAACTATATATTTCAATCTATTCCTTCTTCGTCCAAATGTGCTAAGATGTTGCCCATACCCACATTTTCATGTGTAGATGACATCATAGTGGGGCCAACCCCAAATATAAGGCTGGGCGCCACGAGGCTAAAATGTGAAGCTACAGGGCCTCCCTGACCTGAGGCATACCTTAGACCAACGCTGGGTATGGGCAAAATATGCCCAGGTTGGTACTAGTGGGGTGCCAAATGACCAGTACCTTACTATGGCCCAGGCGTTTAAACGAATGGCCTATGTAATAAACGCAGATGGTTCAGTTTAGTTTGTTGAGTAACGGGGTTTTGAAACCTGTTCCATTTAGGAAATTACCCGTTTTTGGTCAAATCCAACTTCAACTGATTACATGAATGAAGTCAGTTTTGGCATATTCTACCAATTGGGATGGTAGCGTGTGCCTATTGATGGGTCAGTGCTTGGGTCCACTTATGCAAACCACTTATTCCCCTGTCAATGGTTAAATATGTTTTCTCTGACCAACATTCCTTGTTGGTTGACTTCCCAAATAAACCTTTTCCTGTTTTACGTTTTTACTTCTATGATATTCTGAACGCTCCTGTGCGCAAACCTATTTAAGGAGGTCTTGCACTCCATTAACCTTGCCATTGCGTATACATTGCAGCTATCCCCTCATGCACCGTTGGTTCTCCCAGGTTCCCTCCAACCTGGGTCGCTTACCCCTTTCCATTTTGTGCACTGTGTCACTTTTGGTGGGTTTGTTAATATAAAACTCGCACTTCTATGCTTAAGTTGTTATTGCTCCAGCACCCTCTGCTGGGCTCTAATTCCTTTAGCATTAATGGCTAGTTCCCTGGCATTGGCCTTGTGCACCGTGCACTGCCACGCTGGGAACAGGAGAGTTATAGACACTCTCCTTACATTAGTCGACCAACCTCTTTTTCCTATGTGCATGAACTTTTTACGTGTGAAACTTTTCTGAAGTGAAAACAGTGGGCACTGGCTGTGGGTTTAGGCTGTCATTAGCCGCACCACTGTTTCCTCTTTTTCCTGAAGGTTGGATCAACTCAGTGTTATTATGGTTGCCTCCAACTGGAAAGTATCCACCCTTCATGCTCATACCTGATGGATGTGGATGCTTCAATGTCTGAAAGTCGTGATTCACTGATTTTCTGCCAAAATAATCAATTTCCATTCTGATAAACGAGTTTTCCTTCAACAGCGCGTTCAGACAATGCCAGCGGAATTGGCGCAGATGGACCTGGGGGTGTTGGCCTTGGATAACGTCGGACATTTCATTGCAATTAAGGGAATAGGGTCGTTCAATTCTGAAAAAACGTTAAATGAAGATAATTCTATCCAAAACTCTGAGCCGTTTCTTAGCCTTTATGGCTTGGATGAGAACCCTATTCCTGTATAGCAAATAACCCCTGAGAACCCTCGTTTGACCCCTATCATGATCCAGGGCACTCAGGAAGCAGAGAAGGACCTTCGTCTAAAATATGATAAAGTATTTGCACCTGCAGAAGGCATGGTGGGGTATGTGGCATCAGTATTAAGATTGGCCAACTATCCCTCCCCATTTTTTGATTCCAAAACAGATTTTGATGGCTTGCTTGAGCCAGAGGAAGAGTTTTTTGGTGAGGTGTTGTCTTTGTCCACCATAAATAAAGACCATTCCAGGTATTTTCTACTGACTGCTACCCTCTCCTCCCCTGTAGGAAAGCTCACCACTACTATTTTGGTGGATACTGGCACCTCTGGGAACTTTATGGATCAATACCTAGCCGACTACCTTGGACTGAGTTACTTGCCAGGTGATATGGTTAGGGAATGGGCATCCCAAGGTATTCCCACTCTGAAGATTATTGGCACAGTGGACTATCAGGTTGGCAAGTACCACTTGTCTGATCACTTTAACGCGGTCGAAAACCTCCTGTTCCCTATCATTTTGGGAGTGGAGTGGTGGCATAAGTTTGACGTTTTAACCAACTTGAAGGAGAATACCCTGTCCCTCACCATGAAGAATGGTTGCAAATTCGTTGTGCCTTTGTCAGAATAGAACGCCCAGGGCAAATTGCCCCACTGGCCTCACCGTCTCCCTTATTGCCTTGCCTCATTGCAGAAGCCCTCGGTGGAAGTTCCTATACCTTCTTGCTTGGAGGGTTTGGAATTCTCTTTTGATACAGCATCCGACAGGGCAATCCCTGAGCACTCCAAGTTCAATTGTGACTTCAAGCTCACGGTAGATTTGGTGCATATATCTTCCCTCATTTACTCAATTGACTGTGTGGGAGGAAGAGGCGTTGAAGGTGTGTAAAGGAACAGTTAGCTAAAGGTGCGACTTTACAGCGTACCTCCCCTGTATTCTCCCCCCTTCTCTTTGTGGAGAAGTCTGATGGTACTTTACACCCGTGTGTAAGCTACAGGAACCTTAACAACGTCACTGTACCAGACCTCCATCCCATATCTTTGGATTCACTGATTGCGCGCTATGTGGAGAAGGCAAAGGTCTTCTCCAAGCTGGATTGCCTCAATGCGTTTTATCAGATCCGGATAAAGAAGGGCCAGGAGTGGTTAACCGCCTTCTGCACCAGAAAAGGAATATTTCAATTTCAGGTCATGCCCTTTGGGCTTAAGAATGCCCCTGCTATCTTTCAAAGCCGCATTGATGCAGCGTTAGGGGACTTGTTAGGGGTATGCGCGGTTGCCTACATGGATGACATCCTGGTGTTTTCCCCTGATCAGGAGTCCCATGCAGTACACATTTGGCAAGTGGTGGAGAGGTTAAAAGCAGCCAGCCTTACGCTGAAGATAAGCAAGTGTGAATTCTTCAAGCCCCAGGTCACCTTTTTGGCAATGTCGTGTTTGATCAGGGACACATGATAACTCCAGACAAGGAGAAGGCTATTTGGGAGTGGCCTACACCCACCTCGGTCAAGGAATTAAGGAGCTTTTTGGGGACGTGTACGTTCCTCAAGAAGTTCACTCCCAATCTGTCTGAGGTGACGGCTCCCTTTACAAGGCTAGCGGTGCCAAGATGATTCAGTGGTCCCCATTTTGGAGGATGCTTTACAAGCAGTAAAGTGCACCCTGTTGTCCACGTCTGTTCTTTGCCATGTCAACCCTTCAAAGGAGTTCATTGTGTCTACTGATGCCTCCAATTTCGCCATAGCGGCCGCCTTGTTACAAGTAGGCGAAGATGGGATAGAGCATCTAAAGGGATATTTTTCTAGGAAAATGTCTCTGCCAGAGTTGAATTACGCCATTTACGACAAGGAGTTACTAGCAGTGGTGGAGGCGCTGACATATTGGCATCACCACTTGCATGGCTCTACCCAACCATTCTGCATACGTACAGATCACTGTGCCTTGCTTTACTACTGTGCCCCTCATGTCCTAACCCCACGGAAGACCTGTTGGCATGAGACCCAAGCCCAATTTGCAATCACATATGATTTCACCAAGGGCAAGGATAATGGTTTGGCGGATGCTTCGAGCTGCAACCCTGCTTTAGCACCTGATCCCAAGGAGGTAGAAGTGCACAACACAAAGGTTATGATTCCACCAAATAAAATTCTGTAGCAACTTTCCTCTCCCCTGGCCAACGGGACAGCGCTTGCACCTCTGGAAAACGCAAAGGAATATGGTATGTTAAGAAAGATCGTCCTTTATCAGCCGCTGTCAGGCGAATATACTATGGTTTTTGCAAAAAGCGCTTCAAATCAAGAGGATCTGTTCAGAGGTTATCATGTAAAGGATGAGATGGTGTGGTTCCAGGGACGCCTTTGGGTACCTTCTGGACCACTGCGCCTGGAAATCATCCGGGACCATCATGATGATATCACCATTGGTCATCCGGGGAAAGCAAAGACCTTGGAGTTGATACATCGCACCTACAATTGGAAGGGCTTGCCTGCTCAGGTGGGGAGGTATTGTAAGGAGTGCCTGGTATGCAACCATATGAAACCCAATCGTCAACCTCTAGCGGGGTTGTTGGCTCCAGTCCAAAAGGCTGATGGGCCCTAGACTTCCCTCTCAGTTGATTTCATTGTGGAAATACCTGTCTCTGATGGTTATGAAGCCATCATGGAGGTGGTGGACCATTTTACGAAGTTCGCCCACTTCATTCCTTGCAGAATTACAATATACGCAGCTGAGATGGCTAGGCTCTTCGTAACCCATGTGTTAGCGCTCCATGGAGTTCCCCAAGAGATTATCAGTGACCTGGGACCCCAATACTCTCCATATTTTGGGAAAAATTGTGTAAGACTCTTCAGATTCGCCCCTGCCGTTCAACTGCCTATCACCCCCAATCAGATGGGCAGAAAGAACGAGTGAACCAGTGTTTAAAATAGTTCCTGTGGTGTTACACCGCCACGGATCATTCAGATTGGGCTTCTCACCTTCCTATGGCCCAATTTAGTTACAACACGCTGCATTCCTCAATTGGTTATTCCCCATTTTTCGCCATCCATGGATTTAACCCCGCCTTTAACATGAAGCCCAGCTGTTGGTCTAAGGTTGAAGCGGTAGTGGACTTTGCCAAGACAATCAAGAAGGTCCACCAGGGGGTTTCCACAAGCTTGGAGGCTGCAATGCAGGTGTATAAGGAGAACACTGATGGGAAGTGCCGAGTGGGTCCTGCATACAAGGAAGGGGATCTCGTGATGCTTGATGCTTGTAACATCCCTATTAAGCAGCCATGCAAGAATCTGGGACCAAAGAGGTTTGGCCCCTACCGCGTTGTTAGAAATGTGGCCATGCCTCAGTCCAGATAGATCTCCCCCCTTCCTTCCAGATCTTCTCTGTGTTTCATGAGAGTAAACTGACGTTGTTTGAGGGTCCCCACCAGAGACTCCGGAGGCCTATCTCATGGATGGGGTGCCAGAGTGGGAGGTGTAAGAGATAGTTGCCTCTCGCCGCGTTAAAAGAAGACTGGAGAACCTGGTATCCTGGAAGGGCTTTGATGCTGCAGAGAACAGTTGGGTCCCAGCGCGCAACTGTGTGCATTCCCAAGATCTAATTTGAAGCCTTCCACAAGCGTTTTCCCCAGGCTGCCAGATCACAACCCAAACCAACCGGTGCTGCCATGAAGTTGGCCCCTGCCCACAAGAACTTTTCCCTTGCACAAGCCCCTGGAGGGGGTGTTGAGCCCCATTGGGAGGAGAGGGTAATGTCATGTGTAAATGACATCATAGTGGGGACCAACCCCACAGATATCACTGGGCGCCAGGAGGCCCAAAAGGTGAAGCTACAGGGCCTTCCTGACCTGAGGCATACCCTAGACCAACGCTGGGTACGGGCAAAATATGCCCAGGTTGGTGCTAGTGGGGTTCCAAATGCCCAGTCCCTTACTACAGCCCAGGCATTAAAACAAATGGCCTACTTAACAAATGCAGATGGTTTAGTTTAGTTTGTTGATGAATGGGGTTTTGAAACCTGTTCCATTTAGGAAATTACCCGTTTTTGGTCAAATCCAACTTCAATTGATTACATGAGTGAAGTCAGTTTTGGCATATTCTACCAATCAGGATGGTAGCGTGTGCCTATTGGTGGGTTGGTGCTTGGGTCCGCTTATGCAAACCCCTTATTCCCCCATCGATGGTTAAATATGTTTCCCCGACCAACATTCCTTGTTTGTCGCCTTCCCTAAATAAAACTTTTCCCGTTTTACATTTTTACTTTTATGATATTCCGAACACTCCTGTGCACAAACCTCTTTAGGGAGGTCTTGCGCTCCATTAACCTTGCCATTGCGAACTCATTGCAGCTATCCCCTCATGCACCGTTGGTTCGCCCAGGTTCCCTCCAACCTGGGTCGCTTACCCCTTTCCATTTTGTGCAATTTGTCACTTTTGGTGGGTTTGTTATTATAAAACTCGCACTTCTATGCTTAAGTTATTATTGCTCCAGCACCCTCTGCTGGGCTCTAATTCCTTTAGCATTAATGGCTAGTTCCCTGGCGTTGGCCTTATGCACCGTGCACTGCCACGAGGGGAACAGGAGGGTTATAGACACTATCCTTACACACATTGCTGGTATCAGTGTAGTTATAGAAGGCCTTTCAAAATCTGGTTATATCAATAATGGAGCTTCCATAAGCTTCTGCTAAAGCTGGTTGAAGGAATCTTCTTATTTTTCTTAAATGAACAGTACTCCTATGATAATCAAGTGCGTGAGTGGATCAGCAAAAACCACAACGTTTAGCCTACGTTGGTAGTAGTATCCTACTATGCCCAAAAACACCTGGACATCTATCATGCATTTGGGTGAACTAATTTAGGCAGTAGCTTCAAAAATCCCTTGCTAGGGCTTATATAACCTTGTTTCACTTCATAGCTAAGGAATTATAACTGGCTCTTCTTGAATGAGCTCAAGTTCCTCTTTATATTGAAGTTGTTCCTCTTAGTGGGTGAAAGCCTCCTTCAGGTGTTCCAGGAGATCCTTTAACGCCTTTATGAACACCCTGCTGTTGTTCAAATAGATAAGCACTCTCAACATCTTCATATGTAAAAAATCTGATCTATTACGCTTTGGAACGTAGCTAAGGCAAAACAAGCCTAGTGACATAGTTTTTGATTCATACAGTCCTAGACTGGTAATCAGCACGCACATCTCCAAAATCTTCTGGTCACAGCTCTATCTGCCAGTATCCACTTGTCAGGTCCATGGCTGAGATGTAGCGCGATCCTCCAAGCTGTTTCAAGGCATTGTCAATGTTCAATAATGGTTACAAATCATCTCAATAATGTTGTTTGATCTTTTATAGACATACATATTTGGTGAGCTCCAGTCTTCCTTTTCATGAGCAGAAGGGACGAATCTAAGGAATCTGGTTAGAAGTACCAAAGTCTGGATCCATAAGTTAGTTTAGTTACTTTAAATTGACTCTGTCTCGCTCTTGGAATGGTAAGGCTTTGATTGAAAGGGTATGGCACTCACAGTGTCAATCCTGTGAACTTCTCTTTTGCACAAGCCAAAGTATTTAGGTCCGCTCCTGAATATATATCAATACTGATCAGAGATTTTATTAAGTTCAGGAAATTCTGTGTAGTTGACTTTTGTACTCATTCTCTTTGATGCTGGTAATGGCGTAAAGTGACTCAATGTCAGTGTAGCAGTAACTTTCGCTTTAGCAATAGTTTGACCCTACCAGATCTTGACAGGGTGATTGACATTGTTACCAACGAGTAAATTTTCCTTTCCTTGATTGTTGACTCTCAGAACTATGCATAAAACTGGGTTCCTGATCTCTAATTCTTTGGACCAGTAGATATAAGGCTTATCTGTTCTGGGGTATCAATATTGACGCTGACCAGCATGAATTTCTGCTCTTCAGGAAGTAAGTTCATTTTTTCCCTGAATAGGGCAATCCTGATTCTGCATCTAAAGTCAGTAATATCTGCTTCGTTCCCTATATCTTCAGGGTATACCTGACTGATTAAATAAGATTCTTGGTATTAACAAGGCATAATCGCTTCTAACTCTCCTTCTTCTTCTAGCCTTGAAACACAAATTACATCTTATAGTTGAAAGGACTGAATGAAATCTGACTGAAGTCAATGGTTCTTCTAATTCAATTATGATCTTTTTCCCTACTAGGAAATCATAGCTGTTATTATCAAGTACTATATTTAAAGAATAAAAGACAATGTATATAAATTGCAAATATAATGAAAATAATCACCTAGTTCATTGGTTGATATAGTACTAGCAGTTCTGAACTTATCCTAATAGCTGATGTCAGGTGCAAACTTTAATCTTTTCATGAGCTTGGAAGACGTGATAATGACTGGAGCGTTGTTATCCAGTAATGATGACATTTAACTTTGTGTATGGGAATTCCACTTTTTTTAATGCTCTTGCCAATAGTCAAGACCTCAGATAAGAATTGTGATGATTCTTTGATTGAACTCCTCCTAACTCCTCTGGAATGAAAATCTCCTTAAAAACTTGGATGAAACACAGCTTTAAGTTACAATCAATAAATGTGGTTTCCACAAAATTTTCGCCATCTAGATTTTCAACGTTCTTTGTGGGCTTGGAATCTTGAGCCAAGTAAAACTTTTCCTGTAGGTAAATTTCGCTTAGTTAGTTCTATGGATGGTGGGCATAACACTTCGCTTGGGGCTCCATTGAAATAATATCCTGATTTAACCCATAAACCTGACTCTTCATCATGGATTAAATTGATGTGTTGTATGGCCCAAATGACCAATCCTGTTACATACTCATCAGGTTCTTAGATAGTATCCTCTTTTAGATTAGTACAATTTCTCCAGAAATTCCATCTTGATGACAGTTGTTGTAATTTAACTTGGTGGATTTTGTATATTAAGCTCAATTGGTAGGCAAGCCTTCTCCTTAGGCTTATAATCACAGATTTTGCACCACAAAAAGCCTTTAGATCAGGGTAGCGTTGTTTATTATTATAATGTACTAACATTGTCTTATTTTCAGCTTTAACTTAAATAAAGGCCTCAAAATGGCCTTCTGAGATTCGACAGGATAAGGGCTAAGGTAATGTGCATCAGTAAAAGTGGGTGTGATTCAAGTATACTGAGCAAGATGGTACTTACACAAACCAAATTAAGGCTCCCGTTTTTTAAAGCTGTTAGACATGATGTAATACCAGTTTATGTAGGTCACAATGAATTAAAACTTCCAAGCTTTCATAGTGAGGAAGATTTGGTTTATTTTTGATCATTCTGTGCGCTTATGAACTCACTAAAAGATATTTTCTTGACTTTGGCTCAAGAGTTTGGGGTCAAAGTTTATCGCCAAACTTCTCATGTGCTTTTAGACTTTTACATCATTGAACAAGAAGAGTTTTCTGTTTGTCTCTGATTACATCTATAATATTCTTATATAGCTAAAAAACAGGTTATAGTTCCATTTACAGAAGTGAACTTAGTTTTGATATGTGGGCAGATATCAGGAATCTAATTCAATCAGACGTGCAGGTTGTAAAGCCATCACTGTTTGTTGGTACTGATAATGCGTTCACCAAAGTAGGTAATGGTTTGAGGAGTAGAAGATGTCTCACTTGTATATTGTCCATGTCCTAATTTAAGTGATCCAGCTTGTCATTGTGGCTTTTCAGCTTGGTAAGTATGCGTTTATAAATTAAGTCTCATAAATATCATTTTCTATGAAGTCCAACTTCTCTCTCAAATAAGTTTTGTCTAGTTCTATTTTTTTCTTGTGCTTGTGATGACCTGACTCTTATTATCTTAATGACAAAAAGAGCTACACACTGCTTCAAATGGTTGAGCTCCCTTTACATATGCCCAGATTCATATCTTCTGGATTATACACTCCATGGTGCAAATCCATGGTATCATTATAGAACTCTTTACAATTGCTGTATGTTGCCCCATGTAGTGAGCACCAGTTATAATAGAAGTGGCACGCTAAATCAGGAGTTGCTAACAGAAAGGGTTGATCCTCTTGCTATAACTCATTTTCTTTGTTCATGGAGTGCATCATCAGGAGATTTGAGTCTTGTTTTGCATAGTGAGACTTTTTCTCATAGATAAAAGCGTGAACAACCTTATTGAAGCCATGTAACTAGAGATAAATATGACTATTTCATAGAAAACCAAAGCTTCTTTCAATCTCTTCTAAATAAAAGAAAATTAAATCAGATCTTTGACAATACTTCTAGACCTGGTGTTACTAGATTAAAATAAAAAACAATATAAAGGTAGGGTCTTTAAAAAGCTTTTTAATGATTTAGTATGGAATTTATATATAGTGTTAATGGGATTTAGGATTAAACTAGGAATGCGTTTTTACAAATCAGACTTATTCTCATAAAAGATTATCTATCTGCAACTTGCTTTCAGAATTAGAAGTCTAAATCTGTGGTTTTTCTGTTCTCCTGGTATTCTATTGTAGATTATAAATGTGGAGCTCTAGCCTTCTTTTCAATGCGTGGCTTCTATTATGAGCTCAACTATCCTCCTGATGTTCTTCTGACCCTAATGCCTATTGATTCTGCATGAGTACATTAGTTGTCTCAATCAATAAAGGTTAAAAATAAATTTGCTTCTCGTTATAATAACATTTGCTTTATTCAGGTTTGTACAAAAGGGTTAATAGTCTTTAGATGTCATTTTTAGTTCTTCCTCCATCATTTGACAGTTAAGCACAAAAGTATAAAAGGGGTTCATCTGAGACTTCATCTTGAATGTCATGCATTTATTCTTCTGGACTAGTATTTATACATGTGCGTCCTCTGATGTCATAATGACCAGTTAGAAAATTATTGTCGCAGCCAGTGGGTATATAATGTACTCCAACATCAGGAAACCTAGATCAATTGGAGCCTCTAAATGGGGCTTCAGAAACTTATAATCTTTTGATCATTAGCCAAATTGGTTGATACTAGATTGTTTTTTGTCCAGATAACTTATAGCACAAATAATCTATTTTATTTAAGGCAAGCTACTTGGGGATTGGCATTACCAAAAGAAAGTAGAAATAAAATATTGTCATCAAACCTGAGACAGGCCTAACTCTATCAAAGAAAGTTTATCCACCTAAATATTGGGACTAAGATTTTTCTGATTATGTTATGGGTAAGTTTTTTGTTTCATTAAACATACTAACTACCAATATCTTCCTTTGACTGACATCCTAATTGATGTGAAAAGGGCGTAAATTGAACCTGCAACCTTCAGATTGGTAGCTACACGCCCTACTGACTCACCTTTCACTGATTATTTTACAAATTATAGTAATAGTGAAATGGAAGTCTCAGGAGGGTTTTTTCCCTATAGGATGAGTTAATATCTTATATAATTGAGAGTTTAATAAAACTCATCTATTTACCTAGATTCTATATTAGAAGTGGAAAGGGAGGCAATTAATATGAAGGAATAGACAATTACTCTTCTTACACTTTGTTTCTCATGGCATGCTAGACATGTTTATTGGTCAACGCTTTATATTTTAAATACTCCTTTATATATCTATTTGAGACAGTTAAAATGGGGTGTGTCTAAATAGGCGGTATTGAAATTTTGAAGGGAAAAAATTAATGACAATATCAAAGATAATCTTTAGATATAGTTTTTTTCTAGTAATTTGTGCTCTTTATAAAAATGGTTCTTTCTATACAGTACTGTATCAATATGTACTTGATGATTAAAGGAATTATGGCGGCATATTACTTTAATTTATTTGTTTATGTGCCAAAAAAGCCCAGAAGATCCTATATATTCTTAACCTATATGAGAAAGTCTAAGTTCAGAGATACATATAAAAGACACTGCATTGTTTACAGTGACAAATATTTATACTTCATAAGATTTTGATAGCTAAAGATGATAGGCAAAGACTACTCTTAAGAGGGATGGGTTAAGGTCTGCAATAAAATATCTGCATGGGTTGTTGGTATGTCATTTAGAGATATAAAAACTTACAAGAGTTTTATTACTATAAAATAAAAAAAATATTTGAGGTGGGTCGATCTTGGGACAAACTACCACACCGAGAATTTTTCTAGCCAGTAGGGGTTTTGAACTCGAAACCTGCACTAGAGTGGAAGCAGTTTTACCTGCCAGGCTAACCACCCTTTTATTAGTATAAAATGTATTCATTTTTAATTTTTGCCATATATTAGCCATGATCTATCTGTGAATGATGGTAGTTTAGTACTTTTAGGTTTTAGAGATTTATAGTGATTTCGATTTAATTCTTTCCATTACTTTATACTATAGATATATACTACTTTGACTTGTTTGTTGGGTTGTTTTGCTAAGATGTTTAGCGTTATTTTCTAGGTATTGCTCAAAATAGGATCTCTGGTGTGTGTATGATTGGCAATTATTACCTAGTACAAAATTTCAACATAAACAGGATTGTTTAATATCTACTTAAGTTGCTGTACGTATGTCTTAGCTCTTTTATGGATTTGTTAACTATATACTGATAAGTGGTTTTTTCCATAATTATTTTAAGTCATATTTGATGTTTCAAGGTTGTGTTGATAGCATAGGTAAATCCAGTCAGATTTCCTTAGTTGAATATTTGTTTAAGTACATGTGGGATGGTTAGTCATATTGCTCTTTAAGTTACTATGAATTAGGTACGTGTTAATACCATATAAGCAAACCATTTTTTGTTTAGTTAATACTGCGTGTAGGTGCGTTATGTCCTAATAAGAGTATTATAATTTTGTTTTGGAATGTCAGGTAGATTATTGATTGACCTAGGGCTTTATAAGAGTGTTTGTTATGGATGCCACTGATATGTGAGCCTCAGTGTCATAGTTGAGAACAATTTTCTAGCTCTCAGTTTACATATAGCAGGTATACCGCCAAAGTGTTAGTATAAAATCTCTTTTAATATCATAAAATAATGTGCAGCATATAATGTACATAGAATACATACTAGTTGCCTTGAAAATAAAATGTTACTATAATAACTGACAAAATATGAAGTAGGTGAAGAAATTATGACAGGTATGTAGCTTTCTTAGTTGCAGAGCAGCACAAAAGAGCTTATATTTGTATGTTTATTAATATAAGATAGATATTGCTTTAGGTAATCGTATTCCCCCAAAGTTGAGCTTTAACTGTATTATTGTTAGAAAATTATAGAATACTATATGACGCTTTTATTCTATTCTAGAGTCAAACTAAAGGTGAATATATGATTAATTATTTTCTCAAAGTTGCTCAATGTTTTTAAATATTTACAGTTTGGAGCTCATATTGAATGATCAATCACATTATCCTTTTAAAGTTTTTTTTAAAATCAATGTCTTTTACCATTTTTAATGATTTATTATCTTTTTCTGCAGGCACTTTGATTTTTAACAAGAACTCAGGAAGTGAGTGATGAATGGTAAGCTTTTTAAGTAGAAGCCCAAATGGTAGTGGTAGGCAACATGATCATCACTAGGTATCTTTTCAAATTTAGCACTAATTGTAAGTACAATTGACCATTCAGCATATTCCATTAATAAAATTATATACGTTTATACAGTTGCCATAATATCTTACTAAATTAGCGCCCAAAAATTAAAAGTCTAAATGATAAATGAGATTTAAGCCAAAATGGAACTATAATTATAGAAATAAACTTTTTTGGGAGAACTACTCAAGTAATCATGGTGGTATAAAAGAGGAGCTTCATCAATATAAATAAAGGTATTAAGCCTACTCAGAGTTAGTAGATTATATTACATAAATTTATTAACTCAAACTTGCATAAGGGATATATATAGAATTTCAATGTCAAGATAAAAAGCCCACAGGAAAGTTCAATTTTCACTATGGAATCAACCATGTCATTATCCTCTTGTTCTACTAGGTAGAGAAGTCATTGAGGACCCTCTACCATAGCCAAACATCAAATGGTAGCTAAACGCTCCTGATGAAATTAGGTTGGCAAGGATAAGGAGGAGATAAGGGATGTTATAACTTTGGTGTCCAAAAATGGTATTAAAATGATGTCAGAATCTCAGATGACCACATAACCCAACCTTTTAACCAAATTAATAGATTAGACAATTAAGTTATAACTATAAAGGACCGGCAACAGCAGCCAATTGATGGGATTATTACCAGGCATCACTGATGATATTTGAGGCTGCTGATTAATGAATTATCACTAGGCATCATCCCCAATGATATTTGAGGCCGCTGACTGATGAGATTATTGTTGGGCATCATCCCCAATGAAATCAAGCAATAATTTGATATGGGATTAACACCCAATAGTCAAATTGTGGGGAATTGTTCAGAGTGGAACAGATTGGAGTTGTCAGAAACTACCAAAATGTTTAAATGCCAGAGGAAGATTAGAATCGTCATTTGCCAAAAAAATTGGTTTCAAGTCCCTAATACCAATTTTTTAGTTGCCAAACGCCTAAGGATTACGCTGTCTAAGAAACTCAAGGCAACAGTACCCAATGAGATTCAGTGCCTAACACTTGAGGGGCAAACCAGTATAGGAGCACAAATAATTCTCAGCGGACAGCTGAAAAGTTGTGTGTGATTTTAACTATAAAAGCTTCAAATTATTCCCTAATAAAAACAGATTCAAACTTGATAATAACTCAGTTGTTTCAAAATTGGTTGTTTTAACATTACTCTTATAAGAAGAGTGCAAGGATCAGATATCATTAAGTTGTCATTATCAAGTCTCCACTTGGATCTGCAAAAAGAGAATAGGGAATTTGTTCCCTACCAGTACTAGAATGTTTTCAAAATGAAGAAGCACCTGTTTATTGTTGGACAATACTCTCAATGTGGCTTTTGGACAATCAACAATAATAGTCTACATACTATTATTTCCCCAGTCTATCAATTCCAAACAAACAATCAATGCCAGGATCCACGAATCTGTGCAGTTGAAATCTAGGGCCAGAAGCGAGCAACCATCCAAGCTCAAGGTTCTAACATTGGTGCTCACTAAAGGGGGTAGTTGAGTTGTCAAAAGCCAATCTAATGATGTCCTATAAGGAAAATCTTTGATAGCTCTAAAAAAACCACAGGCCGTCAATAAAAATGTGCTCAGCTTGAAATCTCAATCCAATGTTAATACCTTAAAAGAGCGTTTGATCAAGGTGGAAAAGATGCTCAAACAATTAGTAATGGTGAATAATGACCTGTGTGGAAAAGTTGCCTCTTTGAATTGGAAAGAGGGCGAACATGTCAAAGCAATTTTATTTCAAAAAACCGAATGGGAAGCGGATCAGGAAAGCATCTGGTGGTTTCATTAAGGAGATGACGAAAATGACCAAGTGTATTGAGGAAAGGGAAAAACACAAATGTGAGTGTGAACAATTTGAGGCAAATGAGGCCAAAGAAAAGGCATGTGAAATGCCAATTGGGAAGATCTCTCCGCCCTGAAATATGCCTAAACCATTTGCTGGTGTGTCAGAAATGACTTCCAAAGCCACTCCTATGGCTTCTTGAGTAGCTTGACCAGGGTCTTCTATAAGTGGAGCAACCTAGGAATTTTAAAATATGCCAAAATTGCCCACCTTTCACTGGGATAACTCCCAAGAATTTTTCTGCCTATTTGAGATGACCATGTTTGGTTATGCAGACTGTCAAAAAGCGGTGACTATAATGAACTACCTTAGCACTGACTGCCAAAATCTGGCGCTAACTCACCTCAATGGGGACAATTGGTCATATGCGGAAGCAAAAGCAGCCATTATGTTGGAGTTTGTAAGCCCTAATCGGATGGTGAATTGCAAATAAGAATTCATGGGTATACAATTCCGCAATGATGAGACCCTGGCTAGTTTTGCCGACCATTTTTACTAAGAGGCCCAGATCTTGGTAGGGGAAAAAGTGCTAAATGACTGATGCATGCATAGCCATGCAGGTGGCTCTTTGGCCTTACTGCAAATTGCATCAGATTATGGCAACAGCATTAGTAACTTAAATAATGACCTCACAGATGGTGGACCATCTGAGGATTTTGGGAGCAACTTTTGATGCGTTCAATTAATCTTACAATGATATTCAAATTGAGTATGATCAAACTATAGTGAAATTAAAAGGTGAAATTCCATTGAGCAATGAAAAAGGCATTATCCACTAGAATCAAGTCGTAATGGGGAAAAACCCAAAGGGTACAAGTGGAAGGATAAATCAACTAGCTACTACTGGAAAAATGGAGCGATGGGACAATTTGCCACCCAAAATTGGGAGAATAAGTCATGACGATTTGTAAATGTTGTGATTTCTCAAGAGAAGGATAAAATTTTCCAAAATTTGGGAAAAGTCCTTGCAGTATAGATGAAGAAATATCTAGCACTGCAATATAACCTGTTCTGCCCGATATCTACATGGAATAAAGTCATCATCAAGACCAGCTCAAGTTGCAATTGGGTCTGCCATGAAAAGTCCCAAGGCGTTAGATGAGATCAGAAATATAAGGCGATTTACAGAGAGAATAGCAATGAAGTCAGTTGATCTTAAATTAGCAAATTCTTCTGTGCAATTAGTGGATCATTTACAGATCTATTGGCAGAATTAATCAACGCTAAAGTTGACAAATAATTCCAAAAAATAGGATCAAATCAATCTCCTATCTGCTGCCTCAAATTGATGACACAGTTGATTGCCTGGGGAGGCAAAATATTTATTGGCTATGGGCCTGATTTCAGGCTATTGGCAAATTTGATTTGACAAAAAGAAGATCAGGAAAAATGTATGATACTTACTGAACATGGACTATACCAGCCAACCAGAATTCCCCAAGTTTTCTGCAATGTGCTGGTGACTGAAAAAATGCCATTCAAATCTTTATAGGTGGAAAGCTACATTAATATCAATATAGTAATCAGCATTAGAGCCATCTTTGGGATTCAGTTCCAAACATTATCTATCTTGACTGGCCGATATCCTGATTAAATTACAATCATAGGCATTTGAAATGACAATAAGAAAAAGAATCAACGCAAAGAAAATGGACGACCAGAATTGACCTAAATTGAAAGAATACCATGTGGGAAATAGGGTAGCCTATTGTGATACCCATGGGTTCAGGAGGAAAAATAAGTTGAACGCCTATGGATGGGACCATTTGAAATTATTGCCAAGTTGGAAAATGATGCCTATACAATCAAGAATACTGAGGATGATTGCATAGTTAATAGAGTCCACATGAAATATTTAAAGTATTGGACTTAAAAGAAAAAAATTGATAATAAAAAAGTTAAAAATAATAAAAAGATGATAAAAATAAAAAAAAGTAAAAAATATTAAAAATATGGTTTTAATTTGAGCATTGATGCATCTAGAGATGTTCCCACCTACCGTGAATGGAGGAAGGGATAGTAGCTGGCACAAGTCCTGAGCGTTGGCAGGATCAGGATGGGCTGAAAATAGATCCGCCAGAATAGTCTCTATCAACAAAATGTTGGAACCCGTCCTGGGGTTTGTACAGGTGGCAAAGTTCAACAAGACCTGTCCTGGGGTTTGTACAGGTGCAAAGTGCCAATGAGACTCATCCTGGGGTTTGTACAGGTAGACCAGTTGATATTTCAGCAAAAGATGCAAATATTGGACTGGCATAGCATGATGTCGCAGGAAACATGCTTAAGAATAGGTGGCAACGAGTAGCAACCAAGGATACAAAATCATTAAAAACTGAAAAAGCATATGACGTTGAGTGTGGACAGAGTTGCACTCCGCTGAGGACATAGAGATATGAAAAACTAAATATGAACTCAAGCTAGGGCAGCTTCCATCCCTGAGAGTTCTATCTTCCGTTGGATAATCTGGTCAAGAAGAGAGATATGTCAGAATTTCAGATGACCACATAATCTAACCTTTTAACTGATTAATAGATTTGACAATAAGTTATTATTGTATAGGATCAGCAACAGCGGCCAATTGATGGGATTATTGTTGGGCACCATCCCTGATGATATTTGAGGCTGCTGATTAATGAATTATCATCGGGCATCATCCCCAATGATATTTGAGGCTGCTGATTGATGAGATTATTGTTGGGCATCATCCCCAATGAAATCAAGCAATAATTTGATATGGGAATAACACCCAATAATCAAGTTGTAGGGAATCATTTTGAGTGGAACAGATTGGAGTTGTCAGAAACTACCAAAACGTTCAAATGCCAGAGGAAGAGTAGAATCGTCATTTGCCAAAAAAATTGGTTTTAAGTCCCTAATACCAATTTTTTAGTCGCCAAACACCTAAGGATTACGCTGTCTAAGAAAATCAAGGCAACGGTACCCAACGAGATTCAGTGCCTAACACTTGAGGGGCAAACCAGTATAGGAGCACAAATAATTCCCAGCGGACAGCTGAAAAGTTGTGTGTGATTTTAACTATATAAGCTTCAAATTATTCCCTAATAAAAACAGATTCAAACTTGATAATAACTCAGTTGTTTCCTAATTGGTTGTTTTAACATTACTCTTATAAGAAGAGTGCAAGGATCAAATATCATTAAGTTGTTATTATCAAGTCTCCACTTGGATCTGCAAAAAGAGAATAGGGGATTTGTTCCCTACCAGTACTAGAATGTTTTCAAAATGAAGAAGCACCTGTTTATTGTTGGACAATACTCTCAACGTGGCTTTTGGACAATCAACATTAATAGTTTTCATACTATTATTTCTTCAGTCTATCAATTCCAAACAAACAATCAACGCCAGGATCCACAAATCTGTGCAGCTGAAATGTAGGGCCAGAAGCGAGTAACCATCCAAGCCCAAGACCTTAACAAATGATCTTTAAATGTCATTCCTAATGATGCTTTTAAATATTTTTCTTAAGCTTATGCAGGTATGATAATCAAAAGATTTCTTAAAAGAGGATAAGCAACCTTAGCTTTATAAATTACCTAATGCACTATATAAACTTCCCAAAGCCATTCTTTAAAGTTGCTAGCATCTAAAGCGCATTTCATTGCTCCCTTCCTGGATAAAAAGCTTGTCACCATTCACAGCATTATAAACATAAATTGTTTAGTAAAGCATGGCTTACCTTGATACTTTAAAAATACCTTTTACAAAATCAATAAAGGTTATATAGAATAGTAAAACTATATATTGTTTTTGGTAAATTTATTTTAGAGAAAAGTACTTAATTGACTAAAAAGGATATAATATATGCGATCATAGAGTATAAACAGAAAGTATCATGCCTCTATAGTGGTTTCACAGCTTTTTACGCTAAAAAGATTATAATCCAAAGATATGGCATAGTAATGATAAAAATAAAGTGCAAAGGAAACGCATAATGCTGCGAGAAAGTTTAATTTCAGGTAAATGAAACCATCCATGACAGTACAAAATAGTTTTGAGCTTACAGTAGAAGCCCTTTATAAGTCCTAATAAATACTTGTGAGAAAGATTATTTTGTAAAACTGAAGCATTGCTTATATTGTTTTGAGGCAAGTGGAGTTAGGTTGTGGTATTTATTTACATAATACATATTAAATCTAGCTGTGCTGTTTCACCAGCGCAAGCCTTGAGAAATTATATGATAAGTTAGCCTAAGTGGGGAAAAAGTTTATGTAATCACTGATGCTAATACAATTGTGGCTAGATCCTTAATAGGCTATTAGCTTAAAGAAATTAATAACTTAATTACTAAACATTATCTAATAGATAAATAGTTACTCCTAATGTTTAGGTATAAATAAAATTTATAATACAAAAAGTACACCTAAATGCCTTTAAGGGCCTCTTAATATTCTATATATACTTGATGTGGTCAATAAAGTCTAAAGCATTTTTCCAGGCTGTATAGAATAAAGGGAGATGAATCATTGTCTAGTATCAGAGAAATATATGACATGCTGTTAGGAATTTTTGCAAAAAATTTTTAATCAAAAGTTTTGCTTCTCCATCTACTAGAAGTATATTTGTACTATAATATAAATTAGAATTAATATCACTTAATTATGGCTTTATATAATATAGATTAATTAACTATTTTTGATGATAAATCATAACTGGAATTTACATGAATTAAAATTATGGTGTATCTCTTTATCTGCCTGAATTTAAAAGCTTACTTTTTTATTTTGAATAACATTCAAATTAACCATCTAGTACTAATAAATAACATTCAAATTAACAGTTTTGTCAGGATTCCAATCTAAATGGGAGATTTGAGTGAAGTCAATGATATAATTAATACCTGAGTTGGTCAAATAGCTAAGCCTTTATTGGGAAAAATCCATGATGACATTCCATGCCCTATTATTGGGGTTCAAACCCAATCAATGAGGCAAGTGAAACATATTGGACCAAAATGACTAAACTCCCACCAAATCCCCAATTTGTTATGCGTCTAGATCTTAGCTTGGGGATTTACTAAACACAACTCTCTTATAACAATGCTTGGACTAAATAAACCCTATACTTTTCTTATTTTTTATATTATGTTAAAATTAATATATATTTATTTGGAATTGCCTATCCAGACAAAGTATCTGTAAAAAGAATTCTTGATCAAGAGAAGAAAAAACAGATAATCCAACACACTGAAACTTTGAGTCCCCTGGCCAGAAATACAAAAAATACGGGATAACACCCCTATAATCCTGAAAAAACTGGTGCTCCCTGAAGATACACCCCAAGTTCAAAGTTATGTATAACAATAAAAAACCCAACTATGAACAATAACAATCCCAAATATGATCTCATTTTAGATCAGGAATGCATTAAACTCTTTTTTGATTTCCCCACTATGATGCACAGGATGGAGCAATGAATTTTCACCCTTGAGCAACACAAACTTGAGCTTTGAGATGTTACTACCAAGCTCAAAAGCAAAATTTAGCAGTTATCCCCTCTTGATGCCACCAAATCGGCCCTTTGTGCCACCCATGATTGGGTAGACTTAATAATTGAGGATATCAACACCTTACAAAATAAATTGGACTCCCTCCATCCTTACAAAGCGTCCGGCAATAATAGTTCCCCTTTAGGTGAAGATGGTTCCCCTATGTCAATAAACGTTGTTCAACCATTAACCCCCAGTGGCATCTTCAAACCATTATTTAAAGAGAAGAATGTCCTGGGCGAAGAGTGAATCTTCTATTTCATATTTTATTATGCTAAATGCTATGGAAGAAACCACAGACACCCAGCAACTTAAACACTTTACTAACTGTATTAGCTTTATGGCTCAAGTTATTAAGGTCCGCCATATGATGCATTGCCATAATTGGACTAATGCCAAGGCTGCCTTGCTTTGTGAATTTGGGAGCAACTTAACCTTAACCAACCAAAAACAGACCTTTATGGGTATCTTCCTTAAATGGGGGGAAACTATCTGCAAAATTTGCCCTCCATTTTTACCTTGAAGCACAAACACTACTTGCAGGGATTCATCTTACATTAACCTATGCCATCACCACTGCATTTTCGGCGTTTAAAATATGCCTGATATCTTACTTTATTTTTAAAGTGGTTAAGTCTAACTTAACTTCCCTCCTCCATATTAAAGAGGCTATATTGGAAATTCCAGACAAACTACTTAAACCCGTTGGCCACCTTGTTTTAACACCAATAAGCTCTAGTCCCGAATAATTGCTGTTACACCCCCCAATTCGCCTATACCTGAATTATGCTGAACTCATTGCATAAGATACAACCACAATGTAGATGACTGCCGCATCCTTCAACGTAAGACAGTTAAAGATTAGTCAGTATAGGGCAAGAGGCTCCCTATGCTGACGGAAAACAAGTGCCTCAAGACCCTTGTTCTAGTACTAGATGTATCTTCTTTACCTCCAATTCTTTTATGTTAGCTGACCCGGCAGAAGTTGAAGTCCCTCTGTATATTCAAAAAAAAACCTCCAGCTTTTTTACTTTTATGTTGGTCAGTTACCCAAACAAATTCTGGTGGTCAGCTCTTTTATAGAAATCTAAGCCTTGGCTAATAAAACTTTTAAACTCATAAAATAACCTTGAGCTTGGCCACAGCAGAAACCTCCACTTGCTTCACTGCAAATTCCTAGTGACAGTCTATTAGCTATTAACTCCCAATTTGAATCTTTGGTGGTTCAAGTCAAAGTAATAGCCCATAAGGTTAGAGCCCTGGTGATAATTGACACTAGTTCTCCAGTTAACATTATTTACTCTCAGCTTATCTAAAAGACAAAAATGGCTCCAGGCTTTATTCACAAAGCTTAATGTGGGACGTCAGCTAGTCAGTCTACTAAGGCGATAGGAGCCTATTGTGCTTTGCCCCTTCGTTTTGGGAAGCTATTAATTACTGCCCCCACTGTTGCACTAGAAAATGATAACTACAAGTTGCTTATTAAGTTCCAAATGATGCGGTAGTTTAACTGCATTATCAACCACAAGGAAAAATACCTATCCCTACTAGGATATCAGACTCCATTAATATTGGAACTCCACGGAAAAAATAAATGAGCCCCTAAAAATGGGCATGCTTCCTTGAACACTCATCCTCCATTTGCAAACTTGAGTACCAAGTCTTATGGGAAAAAACTAAGTTACCCCTGGAGGCTGTGGATGCTGAATAGGGGATTCCTCCATATGCCCCTCATCCTATCACAATACCCTCTGGCTCACAAGTTATTGTGGATATGGAGATTATGATTCACATACCTCTTACCAAGTTTTGAGCTAAGAGACCACCCAAACCCTCCAATCAAAGAAGCGTTGATCTTCCCTGGGATTTTGGATCCTGCTTATGGTAATCTAAGTATATTCTATTAGGGAACTCAACAACTAGACCATCCAAGCCCTTAGTATGCTCCTATTGCTTATGTAAAAAACTATGCCCTATCAAAAAATATCGCTGACGTGAGTTGTTTTAGCTCGTTACAAGGTTTAGGGTTTGACCCCTTACCCACCATAGCTCTGGTTGAAAGTAGAATTGATGACAATCTCACCCCTAACAAGTGACAGAGCGTTGAAGACCTCCTAGAGGAGTATTGCAATATATTTTCATCAGGTTAAGTTATTTATAAATAAATTGCCAAGGTAATTCACCAAATTGAGACAGAGGCTCACCCTCTATATTAAACCTCAGCTATACAGAAAATCTAAAGTTGAGGAAGCTCAAGTGGCACCATAACTAAAACAACTGTTGGAAGCTGGGTTACTCATGCCTTCTAAAAGTCTACGGGCTTCCACACTTCTATTAATTTGGAAGAAGGATGGTGAGCACCATGTTTTCATGAATTATCGCCGCCTCAATTCAATAACCAGAAAAGACAGCTATTCATTGCTACGTATAGATGAATCCTTACGCTTTATGTCAGGAACCCACTATTTTTGGCTATGGATCTTGCCAGTGGGTACTGGAAAGTTAATTTATCCCCGGAGGATTGGTAAAAATGTGCCCTCATCTTAAGTGAAGGATTGTTTGAGCCCATTCAGATACCAAAAGGGTTAAGTAACGCCCCTGCTACCTTCCAACGCGCCATGGACAACTTTTAGGTGATTTAAAACGTTCTTAGTGTTGGTTTATCTCGATGATATTACCATTTTTTGATAACCTTTACCAAACACATAGATCATCTCAGACAAGTTTTCCAGAGGTTAAGGAAAGCCTCAATAAAACTAAATCCAACAAAATGCTTCTTCTTTCAGTATGAATTGGGTTTCTCAGGCCATAATGTAGGTAAAGCTGGAATATATCTGATGGACGACAAGGTCCTGGCCATTTCCAACATGTCCCCCCTAAATCCCTATAAGACGTACAAATTTTCTTAGGGATGGTGGCATATTATCGCCAGTTCATCCCCCACTTTGCTGAAACCTCTGAGCCTCTTGTATATTTATTGAAGAAAGGGGTACCTTTCCAGTGGAAAGAAGAGCAACAACAGGCCTTTGACTTATTATGCATCTCTCTCTCCCACTCTCCAGTACTTATACATCCCAACTTTGATAAACCCTTTATCTTTTTTACCAATGCTAGTGATATAGCCATTGGAGACATCTTATCACAGCATGACGAAAATTTTTGTAGACCATCTTACCGCCTACTATAGCAAAACTCTAACCAGAGCTGAACGTAACTATAGAATTACGGAATGTGAATACTTGGCGGTATTATTGGCTATTAAGCATTTATGATCTTATCTATATGGGAAACATTTACTATAATTACTGACCATGCTTACCTGTGATGGCTACAGCAAATGAAGGACCCTGACGGGAGGTTAGCCCAATAGGCGGTAAACTTCAAAACTACGATGTTTCCATCAACCATCGACCAGGGCCCATACACCTAAATGCAGATTGTTTATCCCAGCTGCCAAAATTAACTTTAAATGCCTTTGAGGAGAATCGACTTTATGACCTCCTAACTAAACCAAACTTATTGAAAGCCAAATCCCAAGAACTTTTAAAAGGAACTAGCAAAAAATGGTGGGTCTTCAAGTCAAAAATGGCCCACTGTGAAAACTTGTGTCCCAAAAATGGGTGCCCTATGTATAACCTTCAGAGCGAACTGATAGCATATGGAGGGACATCACAAGTCAGCCATGGAGGAGTTCAGAAATTTTACCAGTGGCTTAAGACTCAATGTTACTGGAAGGAATGTTTGTTACAATCCAAGATTCACTAGAGTCCTGCCTGATATGGCAAAGCCAAGCTGGACTTAATCCCCAGGCACAACATCCAAAGTTCCAACCTGTAAACCCTTCCATACCATTAGCATTGATGTTGTGGGACCTCTCCCTCAAGCCTCTAATGGTCACCAGCTCCTCCTCCTGGAATTTAATCATTTAACTAAGTAGATTGAATATGTATCACTACCTTCCGCTTCAGAAAAAGCTACCCCACCTCCATATATAATTAGATTATCACTTAGCATGGGTGTCCTCACATAATACTCTCCGATAATGGGCAACATTTCTGCTCTACGCTGGTGAAAGATTTAGCCAAACTGATGAGAACCACACATGTTTTTCACTCCCTACCATCCTGCCACCAATGGAATGGTGGAGAGGGTGAATAATACCAAAAAGGCCTCTCCTTGGAAAATGGCCACAACATACCCTCTGCACTGGCCCCAATATTTTCCTAGTGAAATTCTGACCTATCAAATAAGTTACCACTGAATCATCAAGATGTCGCCCTTCCAGGCTTTGTATGGACAAAATCCCCAATTGCCCTCCAGAGTGCAGGCTATGTTAGATCAGGCATCCCCTGACGCCCCTGAAGTTACTATGAGAAGCATTGCCGTTAGAATCATCTGAATCCAGGCTATAGCTTCTAAGAACTTATCAGCTACCAGCAGTAGAGAAACTAGCCAATTTAACTACAATCATGACCCCCTGCACACCTTCCAACTTCGTGATCTAGTTATTTTCTACCAATATCAGCCTGGAGGTCGTGACAATAAATGGGAACCAACTGGTCAGGGACTTAAAAGGTCATTTATAAGTGGGGCAATAAACACTTAATAATAGAGGTCATTAAATGGTACAGTAGTAAACCACATACATATTACTTTCTTGTCCGTTTCACCCTAGCTAAGATCTAGAGGGCGGGTTGTCTGGATTTCAACCCAAATGGGAGATTTTAACGAGGTCAATGATGGGAATTGAACCTGAGTTGATTAAATAGCTAAGCTCTTATCAGGGGACAATCCCTGATGAAATTTCATGCCCTAATAATGGGGTTCAAACCTGATTGATGAGGCAAGCGAATCCTATTGGACCAAAGTGACTAGCCTCCCACCAAATCCTCAATTTGTTAGGAGTCTAGATCTTAGCTTGGGGATTTACTAAACACAACTTCTTTTCTAATGATGTTTGGACTAAAATAAACCCTACAGTTTTTCTTCTTTTCGCCTATTTTAAGTTAAAATTAGGTATATATTTATTTGGAATTGCCTATCCAGACAAAGTATCTGTAAAAAGAATTCTTGACCAAGAGAAGCAAAAACAGGTAATCCAGCACCCTGAAACTTTGAGTCCCCTGGCCAAAGATATTAAGGGATACATGATAACACTCCCAAAATCCTGAAAAGTTTTCTAAAAGCATACATATTACCTTACTTTATCCAAATCATTAGATCTTCATATAAAATAGATGTTCTACTTGTATTATTAATAATCCGCTAACAACTAATATTTAAGGTGCTAAAAAAGGATTATCTGGAGTGAAGCAGCAATTTTATTCTATATTTACTAATTCTACTAGAGGTCATATCTTGATATAGTATAATCGAAATCATTTAGATAAAAATAAAATTTCTTTGACAATCTGCTGATGTATGTGTTTAACAAGAAGATTTGAATTTATTTGATATTTAAAAAGATATCAACTAAAATATCTGAATTTTTTTCTGTAAAATGATTTGTGTAAGATGATATCTAATGTTTACACAAATGCAGCTGCAAATAGTTAAATACCTGCCTCATAGCTTTTCTATTGTCTACTACATTAATATAAATGAATCTATGATATTATATCAGCCTTAAGGTCATTTTTGAAAAAATAGCTAAAATTTAGTTAATGATGCTAGTAAATAAGAAATTTTGTATTACTCTTTTATGTTAAACTATGGTCTTTTAGAGAGAATATTGTGGGGCAACAGGCAAGTTATTCTTAACTTATTTAGATATGCACTGTCTATCATATCATGACATTTGAAGGTATCAATTTGGCTCTTATCATCTTGTAATACGTATGGTCAAGATAAGTGGTATTGTACAATATTTTATTAACTTTCCTTATTAAGGTAAGATGATATTAAGCGGCACACTTTTTACCTATTATTTTTGCATCTTGAAAATATATATCTATTTAAATAATTAAATATTGAATAACTTATAAAGATAATCATCTAAAAGTAAAATGGGAGAAATATGTGCCATTGAATTTATTATACTGATCACAATACATCAACTGTAGTCTAACAACATAAATTAGTTAGATAAAATAATTCATTATTTCCTGTATCTTTATGGTAATTATTTTTATAGATATTTTCATTCTGGCTACCATTACACCATTGCCATTTCTTTCATATAAATGGCAGATATACACAGTGCATTCAAAAAGTTATGGGACTAACGTTTTAAAGACACAACTTTACAGATAAATAAACTTTCTTTTATCATAATTTAACATACAACCTTTCCCTCTCTATACATATTTATATTGCTAAAACAATTGTTAAAAGGTATGCACATATTTTCTATTTTGTATAACCATGTTTAAACCAGCTGTCACATTCTTCTGAATTGTCTCTAATTTATCAAAAGGATGAACCTTCAGTGCCACTTTCATATTATAATTATCCACCCTATTCACCAGATTTGGCTCTGTCTAACTTCTTTCTGTTCTCTAATCTGAAGGTGGCACTGAAGGTTCATCCTTTTGATAAAGTAGAGACAATTTAGAAGAATGTGACAGCTGGTTTTAACATGGTTATACAAAATAGAAACTATGTGCATACCTTTAAACAATTGTTTTAGCAATATAAATATGTATAGAGAGGGAAAGGTTCTATGTTAAATTATGATAAAAGAAGGTTTATTTATTTGTAAAGTTGTGTCTTTAAAACGTTAGTTCCAGAACTTTTTGAATGCACTGTGTAAGTGGCTGAATTAATTAGCTATATATTTGCATTAAAATAGGCACCATAAGCTTCCATATAATCTGACTATCTTTTAGCACATCAAAATAGGCCTATAGTCAGAATAATCAAAAATCTTTGGGGTAGGTGGACCAGGGATAAACCTATTGAATATTTTTTTAATATATTTGAAATTAGGTGTATCAGTCAGGTTGAACTGATCATTACATTTCAACTCAAAAGTTGGATTTCCAAATTTTGAGTCAAAACGCCATTTTGAGGTTTTGAGGTTCATGCGAGCTCAGCGCTGGGCTGTGCCCCTCCTGAGCTATTCTTTATGCTCCCTGGGGCACAAAGAAAAGTGTGGAGGAGCTCCCCTGAAGAGCGACCTTAAATGGTCAGACCCGCACAATTCTGAACTCAGTTCAGAATTTTTCCTCATTTCCCACCTTTGCGTAAATTCTCCAGTGGCCTCAGGGCCACTCTTGCCGAGTCTTACCTGGTATCCAGCGGCGAATCTAGTTTTTGTGCCTTAACAAAAATGTGGGCTCTGGGTGTTGATTGAAGGCATTTAAAACTATGGGATTGTTCAATCCACTCAGATTTTTTTCCTCATGTCGCTTGCAGTGCTATATTATTGGATTTAAATTCTTTTGCATGTTTATTTTCATTAATAAAGAAATTGGTTAAATTCAGGGTTGAATCCACTCTTACCTGTGTCATCTTTTCTCGCTTCAAAATTTCCAATAACTGGGTTGAAGGACAAACTTTGGTGTCCATTTGATCCACCAATCCTTAGGCAAGATGGCAATTGAAAACTGGGATGTTTCCAATTGTTACATTATTCTAAACTCAATGTGCTGTTAGCACGCCACCAGATCATCAGTTTATCTTGACCTCAGTAGTTGCATTAGGTCCCAGTTGTTGAGTAACCAGCACTGGGGGAGCCAGTGACTGATGGCCAACCCTGGACCTGAGCAATCGTCAGTCCAAAATCCTGGTGGGGCTTCCCCCTCACCAGGGATCTGGCTAGCACCGAGTGACCTGGCCCAGCAGGGCCCCTCACCCCACGGTCTGCCCACCATGTGTGGGATAACCACCCAGCTCCACGTTGGGTGTATTTCCCCTCGCTGGGTAGACTGGGTTTTACAGTCCAGCTCTGGCTCCATACTTACTGAGGAAGACCTCATGGTGGTTGCCTCCAGCTATGAGCCACCCTCTTGTGGGGGGGCTCCTCCTTAGCGGGGGTGTTGTAATGGTCAGGTCAAACTGATCATTACATTTCAACTCAAAATTTGGAAATCCAAATTTTGAGTCCAAACACCATTTTGAGGTTTTGAGGTTCATGCGGGCTCAGCGCTGGGCTGTGCCCCTCCTGAGCTATTCTTTATGCTCCCTGGGGCACAAAGAAAAGTGTAGAAGGGGCTCCCCTGAAGAGCAACCTTAAAAGGTCAGGCCCGCAATTCTGAACTCAGTTCAGAATTTTTCCTCATTTCCCGCCTTCACATGAGATTCTCTAGTGGCCTCAGGGCCACTCTTGCCGAGTCTTACCTGGTGTCCAGCGGCGACCTAGTTTTTGTGCCTTAACAAAAATGTGTGCTCTAGATGTCAATTGGAGGCACCTAAACCTATGTAAATGTTCAATCCACTCAGGTTTTTTCCTCATGTCGCCAATGGTGCATTATCATTGGATTTAAATTCGTTTGCATGTTTATTTTCATTAATAAAGAAATTGGCTTAATTCAGGGTTGAATCCGCTCTTACCTGTGTCATCTTTTCTCGCTTCAAATTTTCCAATTACTGGGTTGAAGGACAAATTTTCGTGTCCATTTGATTCACCGATCCTTAGGTGAGATAACAATTAAAAACTGGGGTGTTTTTAATCGTTACATTAGGCTTTTACTATCATTTAACGGTTGTTATACAGAATAACTTAATATACTTAGGCCAAATGCCTATTAGTGTTGAGGGCAAATGTACAAGAACTATATATTTAGATTTATTTAGTGAAGGCCAACCTTGGGATGGACACTTCCAGTATGTAACAACAACTGAACACCAAGATACGCAAGAGGCAATCCAGAGGAGCTAAAGCTACCTCCTGTTGCCAACGGGAACGCCAATGGAAGGAAGAGGGGTATCATGAGAAGAAGCTTGCGCTGATACTGAGCACATATGAAGGAAAAGGTCTGAGGTGAGGAGCCATTTAGGGAACCAGGACAAAACCAACTGTTGTTGGAAGAATGTAAAATGGCCAAATAACCAGGCTTGGAAGTGTTCCATAGGGTGCAAATGGAAGCGACGCACAGTTTCTCAGAGGGTGGTAGTAGAGCTAGAAATGGCGTCAAGGACAACTGGTGTATCATCCATATAGCAATTGCCACAACTAAGGTGCTGAGGGAAGGGTGGATGGGTGAAGTCAGGGAAAAGGCGAAGATGTCCTTAGACAGGCCGAAGGCCTGTGTTTGCTTATGGCAAAAGAGACGCTGAACCTCACACCAGATTGCTTATGAAGGCGTACACTCTTCCAAGCGGTGGACCAAAGTCTCATATTAGTCACACGCAACACACAAAGAATGAAAAGCGTTGGACTGCTCTGCAGTATGATATACCCACTTCAGGCAGTGCCACACATGTGAAAGAACCTGTGGCTTTAACATAGGGTTGTGGGTGTACTTCCAAATGTCTCTCTGGGTTTCCAGGGACTACGGGATGTCCAACATGTCCAGGTAGTCCATACGGGCCATGGTATGGGACAGCTGGGTACCAAATTGTTCAGAACGGCCTGTACATAGAATTCCTGTTTGAGTAAGGAGTAGGGCGACCACTCTGCAAAGTATGACTGCTGACACTGATCCTTCATTCTGCGCTCCACATGTTTAGGATAGCACTTTTATAGTGGGAAGGGGTCCCAAGCGGGTCTGCGGCAGATGGGTGGGAGGCCATATAGGTAAGAAGAGAATTAGGGTGGGTGGGGTTTCATAGGCTGAGGTTACAGGCAAAGTTTGAGCATGCCGCGTGTGATCAGTGTTGGGCTGAGAGTGTATAATTGGTTATTAAAGCAATCCATGTGCCCAGGATCCTGGATTCCTGGGCCATGTAGCTAAGTAGGCCCATACCACCACTTTGTGTGGGCCAAAGAGGACCTCCCTTAGCACAGGAGGAAGGCGACTTAGCCAAAGCCACCCTTGTATGAGGGCATATAAAGAAGCAAAGAAGTAGGGGTAAAAGGCTATGGAATGGGCCACAAACCATACTTTTGGCAGGAGCATAGCGTTGGCAAGCACTACTTTACCTGTTAGTATAGTCTAGTTATCCTGTATGGATGTGATGCGTTTTGTAACGTTGGCTAATATGTGGTGCTCTATTACCAAAGTGGTGTACCCACCCGCCTCCAGCCATATTCCCAGGTGGTGCACAAGGGTAAAAGTGGGTCTTGACACAAAAAGAAGCATGAGAGGGGTGAATTGGGGTGACTGCCTGGGTAATCATAGAAGAGACCAAGCAGCTGGGTCACTCTAATTGAGGGATGCCAGAGCTTGCAGGTTCAGTATCTACCAAGGCGAATGGACTCAGTTTAGGATGCGTTAATGACAGTGTTACTGACCCTGGAGTACCCACGGGCAGTGAACTCCAATGTGCGCGCATCCTGGTTGCTATATACATCAACCATACATTTGTCAGCAAAAGCAATCATCCTAACTGGGGCTTGGCCATTCACACGAACACCTGAGAGGCTTGCATTAACACTGTTGAGAATTGGGTCAGGGCGAAGTTGTATATAAGTGAGCTCAAAGGGTTCCCTTGATGGAGACCCTTTTGAGGGCGAATCAGTGAGGAAACCTGGGCTTTGCAATGCTATCGTGGCCAATTTTGTGAGCAACATTGCCCAACTGATGAACCGTGTGGGGAGGTGGAACCAGTGAAGGAAGGCTCTAAGATAGTTCCAGTTGAACGTATAAGCTTTTTGTTGGTCTAAGAACACAAGCGCCCCAGTAGCTAGAGATTGGCAGACATTAGCCACAGTGTGAATATTGTCCCAGATCGACCTCTTAGGGATAAAACCAAATTGATCAGGGGAGATTAACTCAGAGGCAACTTTCCCTAGGAGGTAGACATTATTTTAAAAAATAACTTAGTATCATTTTTAGTAAAAGAAACAGGGCGCATTTTGCCAAGTATAGTTTATCCCCCTTCTTAAACAACGTTACCATGTAATCCTCTTGGCCCCAGGAAGGAGCGTGTCTCTAAGAGACATGTGTTCATTAAGGCTAGCATTAGGGGGATAAATAATTAAAACATTTCTGTAGAACTCATATGGAATACCGTCTGGGCCTAGGAACTTCCTGTGCAGAGCACCATTAATGGCATACCAGAGTTAGTTTCAGGTTATTTAATTATGAGCTCCAGATATTGGGAAATGGTGCAGATGTGTGCGCTGGCGAGAAAATCATTGATTTTGGTAGGATAACTGGTTTGTCCCTGTATAACTTGAAGTAAAATTTTTGAACTTCAGTAGATACTTTGGCTAGCGTTTCTGTGATAGAATTGTCTGGATGCCTCACCTGTGTGCAGGGCAAGTTTTGGTGCGGAGTTGAAAATTGATGGAAAAAGTAGGTGGAGCATTTTTTGCCCGCGGTGATATTCTTCGCCTTGTACTGGACACAAACTTAGTGTTTGTGTTGTCTTATTAGCATGTTAAGACGGGCAGATATTTTGACCCATTTATGACCCCAAGCAGGGCTGTACCTTGCCCTGGTAACATTATTATCCAGGTGGTCCTCCTCCACCAGGGTGAATTTAATGACTGCCAAGACAGCCTTAAAGCACCACAATGAGATGTGGCACGTCTAGTAGATTGCAGCTGCTTTAAATGTTGACCAGGTCACAGGGGATCAGCACAGAAAGGAGTTTTCAACTCCTGTGTCAAAGTGGCGGTATCCATCCAACTTGAAAATGTGGGTGACATGAGATTGGCGGGGCGAAGTTTACTCCATTTAGGCTTCTGTGACGTCAGACTTGACAGAGTTAATGACACCGAGACCATCTGTGGTCAGAGAAATCTATATTTTGTCATATTGAAATGCAAGATCTGAAGGCAAAAAGCAATGGGAAAAGAGTGAAATCTATGCGGGACATAGACATCATCTACCCGTTGTGCACATGGGGACTTGGCATGTTGGGATTAATGGCGCTTTCCTGGGGAGGGTATCAAAAAGCCCAAGGTGGCTTTCATAACACAAGTTTTGATGTGCCCCTGCGTTGGGGCAGGCGCGGAAGACCAGCATTTGGTAGTTGGGCTGTCCCAACAGTTCATTTCAGCAACCACAAATGAATTGGAGGGGAGGGAATGAGAAGCTATGTCTGAGAGGAATTACTGGCAAACCCACACACAGGTTAGGTATAGATATTAACTATTGTGTGCACTTTGGCATCCCATGAAAAGGACATGACCACCACACATCCATCAAGAAATAATTTCTCTAAAAAATTAAAATAGTGGTTCACCCATATAAGAACCCCACAGTGGGCGACCAAATGGATTGGGAGTGGAAGAGCATAGTTGCCCATGTGTCCTCAGCACCTTGCGGACAGTGGGTTTCATGAATTTCCAGGATGTGCACAGGTAAATCTTAACTAAGGAAACTCAGTTTTTTAGAATGGGATGGAGAGGCCTTGAGTCCGGTGATGTTCAGCTTCCCTATTGTGAAGGATACCCCTGTCACTCCTTAGGAGTGATTGGAGGGCCCCTCAGGCCCTGCCACTCTGTGCTGCCATGCAAGCTCAGCCTTTTCTTTTTGATAGTGAGTGTTTAAGGAGAGGTATCGCCAGGTGTATAGGTACTATCTTTTAATGGCGGATTTAGATGTGATTTTGATTTTTTGTTTAGATTTTTGATCTTTGCAATTTTTTGAGTTGACAGGGATTTGTGGTGAACCATTAGGATTATTCAATTTTTTTCCAAAAGAACTCACTTATTATGGGTTTGAAAATCCAATTTCATTTAGCGTTCAGGAATCCTGTGGGGGTGTACCAAACGTTTTTTGTGGGTACAAGGGCTTGGTTCCCTAATCTGATTAGGAAGGAGTTTGGAATTTCACCAAAGCGGAAAATTCAGCCTTGTCAGCCTGAGTCTGGGCAAGGGGGATGACGGAGGCCTCCTTGGCTGCTGCCTTAGCTTGCACTTGGCGTTGCTCTTTGGTTTTTTTACATTCTTATGAGACACAGTTTTTACCTGGATATAACACCCCTGGCCGCCCCATGGGAAGGCGACCTTAGAGTCAGATGTGGGATCACAGTGGCAGCTCCATTGCTTCTGAGTATGCTTCATTCAGAATAATTTCCTCTCTGGTATGGCAAGTGTATAACTTGTGGCCAAACGCATGACAATGAGTGCATATGTGTGGTGCGCTTTCAACCGTAGAATGGAATGGTTAAGTTTGTTGCCCATTAATGGTGGGAGGAGCGGTGTGTGAATTCTGAGTCAAATCTTAAGCTACCCCTAAGGTTGGGGTGATCACCACAATAGCCTTACCCATGCTGATTTCAGGCATAAGCTAAAAAATTGCATTTCAAAGGATCAAATTTCCTTATAGCTTTATAGTCCTGCTTAGAGATGGCTCTTATTGACTTCAACTTGAATGGTAATGAGAAGAAAATCAAAAGTGACAAAAACTTGGTTTGATTTTGTCTAGTGCGTTCACATGGTTTAGACCACCCATTGACCATCTGGAAGATCAACCACCACACACCTGTTCAGCAGCGTCCGCTGCTTTCACTGTCTCAAACCTGAGGTCCAGCCATCTTTGGGTCATCAAGAGTGGTGCTACATACGCAACTTCTGGGAAGTGGGTGCATACATCACCGCAGAACTTTTCCCAAAGAGCTGTTAAATTTATACCCAGGAAAACTCAGACTCCAGATCCTACTGACAATAAAGGCTTTAAGTGCAGAGTTTTTACATAATGGTGCACTTTCCTTGTCATTCCAAAATTTTCAGCACATTACTCACCATGGTTATTTTATTTTTTCCAAGGCCACCTGTGTCTATGGGGAATTTTCCAACTTTGGGTGGTGCGAACTCTGACCCTGTGTCTTTCACCACGCTTACCAAACCCTTACCCAGCATTGGACGCATACTCATCTCCTATGCAGATTGTCAAACTTAACAGTCTTAAATCAAATTAATTGTAATTAGTCATTTTAAAGGGAAAGAAAAGTTACAAGAACTAAATTAAATTCATATTAGGACCAATAAAACACTGGGCCGCCAACCACCATTTAATTTATTTTTAAATAACCTATCCTAATTTAGTTTCTAGCCAAAATTTTGATGTATCTGCTCTATTTTTTATGAGATAAAGTCATTAGAAGTACTTTAGCTATAAAGTTATGTTTTCAAGTACAAAGATGTATTTTACGCTCTAAGACTCTTAAAAAACATTTTTATAAGATGGGTGATATATAAAGAGCAGCACAGTAAGAGCTATTTAAAAGGTAAGCATTTAATTTTTATCAGCTTTTTAGACTATCAATACTTGAAAACATAACTTTTCTTTCTCGTTGCAAACACTTTTGCAACCCATTCAATTCAAGACTAAATCTAGTTTGATAATCTCATAGAGGATTAGTCTGCGCCCATGTCTGGGAGCAGTTGGGCAAGCAAGGCAAGAGGAGCAGGCGGAAGGCCCGCGGCCTCTAACGTTCAAAAACGCCCTGGAGAATCCAGCGGAATAGAAAAAAATCTAAAAAAACTGGCGGTCACAATTTCCCCAGAGATACTCGCGTGGCAAGCATGATGCAACCAGTATATCAACATGCCACATTCCCAGCCACTTTTGTCGGTGGAATTCGGAGTCCATGTGTATCTGGACATCCAAAAAACGGCCCTATGGGAAAAATTTTGTGAAGATGTACACAAAATTTTCCCAACTGCGGTGTACGTTGCACCTCACTCCATGTCACGCGGTTGGCTGGACCTAGGTTTCAAAAGCAAAATAGCAGCAGATGAGGCTGCAGCGGTGCGCATAGTGGTTGACCTCCCCAAAGGGCAACAGGTCATCGAAACTAAATGCACCAGATGGACAAAATCAAACCAAATTTTCCTCACGCTTGACTTTTTGCCTACTATGGTAAAACGTGACATTTTGGAGCAACACCTGAAAGATGGTCTCGCCATATACAGCGAAATACAATCTTTCAAAATGCAACGTTTCACACTGATGCCACACCTGTGCACCAGCAAAGCCATTGCAGTTCTGACCCCAACTGAGGAGATCACGAAGGACCTAACCCAGATCCTGCACTCCACCTTTATTGACATCGCAGGACACACCACCCACCCATTCTGGGTAACCGTGGACAGCGCGCCCCCATTTGCACCCACTGTGACATGTTTGCTTCAAGGTGCACACATGCC